>JAHBCN010008752.1:27500-37424 GCA_019359885.1 Listronotus oregonensis | reverse complement strand
ATAAATATTCTGATATACAAGGTGGCTCGATGGTGCGACAAAGATCGTATTCCGAAACCGTTCATAATGGTAAAAACTGAATATACAAAAATTATAGAAAAAGGGCGTAAAATGTAAAATTATTTTCTATTTCAAATTTTTCAAAAAATCCACCACCACTTTAGAAAACTTCTTATTTTTAGCTTTAACCTAAAATAAAAAAAATTATACCAAAAAATTCATTTAAAAAAATCGTCCCTGTATATTATGCTGGAAATTCTTGAATGTCATATGGTCAATGTCGACGTAGATGGTTTTTATATATCTTTTTTCGGTTTTGACAAAAATGTGTCATCATTATACTTTTGGTTTGTTTTGACTTTTCCGTCTAAACCGGAAGTGAGATTTAAAATCCATTTATATAAAAAGTATTCCTATAGAAAATGACAAATATTTTTTTTATTAAACCATCACTTTTACATTTATATCTTAGTTTAAAGGAACAATCTAATGATGCCACTTCTTACAGTGTGGCACAAAAATAATGTTTTCCTGGATTTTAAAAATTTTTTGATCCAGTAAGTGGCATCACTAGATACCAAATTTTTAAAAAAATATTAGGAATAGGTAAGTAATTTTCAGCTTCTATAACTTTTGTACTTTTAGTTTTTCTCTGTCGTAAACGGTTTTGGAGATATCGAGCTTTGTCGGCCCATTGTCACAATCTTATTATTTTTGAAACATGTTACTGAATCTACTAGTTATCGTTTCTATATAATTTTATTAAAAATCGAAGTGATCGATTTAATTATTATTTTATTTAAAAAACCTGTTACTCATAAAATAATCGCCTTTTAGGCAGATCTCGACACTTTTTTTTGTCATGTCTGTATGAAATACCTCTGTATATTGAATAAAAAAAATTAAATATTATAATTTAAAAAAAAGTGACAAAAGTGCAAGGTCTTGCAGGTCGGTCTTGGTCTTGCGTGTCTTGACCTCGGTCTTGGTCTTGCATACCCCGGTCTTGGTCTTGGTCTTGCAAGCGAGAAGGCGGTCTTGGTCTTGGTCTCGGTCTTGGTCTTGCTGCAAGACCAAGACCAAGACCGCAAGACAAGACCGGTCTCGCTCATCACTAGATACATTGAGTAAACCGATTTCTGGCGCTTCTCATGACTCTTTCAAGCATAGCAGGCGTTATGTTGGCAATTTCTTCCTGAATGTTGTTCTTTAAATCTTGAAGGGTCCTTGGACGATTCACATAAATACGGGATTTCAAAAAACCTCATTGCATTCACCTAAAGTATGGTGTGCAATTTCCTCAGCTGCAATTATTGGTCCCTTGTTTTTTGAGGAAAATGAAGTCGCAGATTCAATGAATTCGGACCGGTATGTAAACATGTTAAAGCCATTTCTTTTCCCACGGCTAGATGAGTTGGACATTTGGTTCCAACAAGACGGTGCAACGGCACACACCGCATCGATGGCTGTTTTGAGGGAACACTTCCCAGAACGCCTTACCTCAATCAGGCGCGATTTGCAATGTCCGGCACGATCTCCCGATTTATCCGCTTGTGATTTTTCTCTATGGGGTTTTTGAAATTCCTTGTTTATGTGAACCGCCCAGGGACCCTTTAAGATTTAAAAAACAACATTCAGAAAAATTGCCAATAAAACGCCTGCTTGCTTAAAAGCAGAGAAGCCCCAGAAATGGTTTACTCAATTATCGAGAATGGGGGACGTCACCTGCATAATTTGCTCTTCACAAAACTTTTAGGTATGTACCAAAATTGTAAAAACCAAATTAAAACTTTCTGATTCATACAATGCATTTTATTAAATTTTGAAAAAAAGAAGTTATGCTGCCGCGCCCTGTACGTGAGTGGAATTGTCATCCAAAACCTAAAACGCAAAAACCATTAATATAAATAAATATTTAAGTATTAAAAACAAAGAAAACAGTTAAATTTAAAAAAAATATTACACACCCCCAAGCCCAAAGTTGTGAAACGATCAAGCATATCTCATCGATATCACCCAATTAAATTTTTTTGTTTACCTTTTTTGGGGATCAATTTTTTTTCAAGGAAGCAATAGCCAACAAGCAATAATCGGTAACCCCTGAATAAATTTTTATTATTCGTACTTGTAATAATATATGTACAGAAAGGCCATCAGGGCCTTTTTGGCGGTCAGGCGCCCGCCGGGGGCCAACTCCCCTGGGGGCGAAAAATCGACTATAATTTTTTTCATCAGTTGTCAGTTATTTTTTTTTTTTTTATTGACAACATTAATCAAATAAATAATTTTGTTTTAATTTGAATTAGAACAATTTTATAACAAATTTTCAACTTAGATACTTAATTTAATTATTTTTAATACATTAAGAATGACAAAATGTATGAATTGTTAGTAAAATATCAATTTATCCTAATACCAACAGAAAGAAGCAAACCCAATATTTAATGGATATATTTTATTTTAAAAATTGGAAAACATAGTATTTTTTTGTTGCATATTTTTTAAATTTGAAAAGTATAAATTTACTTTTAGTACCTCTTACGTATTTTTGTAACTACGATTTTTTTTTTGAGAAAATTTATTTTAAGTTTAATTATCCGCAAATAAGGATCCATGTTAATTTACATTCCATTTTATCAGATACAAACAGTTGTTTTTTTAAAAATTGTCTCTTTCAAATAGTATCTAATATTTTCTAAAAGAAAATATAGAATATGACACAAATTCCACCACAAAATTGGTATTTTAAAGAAACAAATTCTCGTTTCAAAAAGTTTTTTAAACCTACAACTTTGCACTTTAATTTTGAAAAATTTTTGGGGAAAAAACCCCCCAGAATCACCATTTTTGTTGAGGGTTTTCCCAACCCCAAAATTCCCCATTTTGGTGGGGGCCAAATTTAAGCCCCCCAAGGGCGGGCCCTCCTAGATGGCCCTGACGGCCATTAAATCGGGAAATTTTTTTTCCTTTCGTAAAATAGGCTTATGCCACCTTCTACGAATATAAATACCGGGAAAAACCTAATAAAGAAACAGGTGTTCGTTGTCAGTGAAAAAATTTTTTTTAAAAATGCCAAACTTTTTTTGGGATCAAAAATATTAATTTTTTATTATTTATTGAGAAAAGAGGTTGGCCCGAAAGGGGGTTTGGGGAAGAGCTTTCACCAAAGTGACTATTATTTTGTTAAAAATAATGGCGGAAAACACTTCTTTGAGAGAAGAGCTGGAAGGGGTCGCCCCAAACTATCAAATCAAGAACAAGACAATAATTTATTTAAAGTTTTGAGAAACCACCATTTAAATCTGTAATACAGCAAAACCGAAAGCAATTTCCCAGCATCGGTTGAACGGCACGCGAAAATAAAAAAAAGGCCCCCCAAATAAAAATTTTAAAAAATGCAAATAAAAAACCCATTGGATTTCTTTACAATTTCAAAACCTCCCTTTTTGGGAAAATATAATATTCACCGATGAAAAATGTTTCAGTCGTGCCCAAAGGGATACTTAAGGTTACAGGCCCAAAAACACGATGGATGAAAAAAATACCCAAAAGGACAGAAGTATTGGGCGATTTTCGGTAAATGTTTGGGGGTGGCTGAGTGCCCAAAGGGCTTAGTGTATGTTTTTTTTATCGAAGGAAGGTTCAAGGGAGGTATATATAGATCTTCTAAAGAATATCATGCTTCCTTCCGTATTGGGTCGTTTCCCCGGGAATTTTTTCTTTCCGAAAAAAAAGTGTCCCGTTCTTGGCCCCAAGTCGATGAATGGACGGAAGAGCTGCATATCAGGGTTTTTCCGTGGCCCCCGTAGTCCGGATTTAAATTTATGGAAAATGTTTGGGGGTTATTAGTTAAAAAATAAATGGAAAAAGAGTTAGGGCCCCAAATTTAAACGAACTTAAGAAAAAAATTTTGAGGCGTGGGAAAGAGTAAGAGGAATTTTTGCCCCGGGGTTTGGTCCCTTCAAACCTGGAAGGCTAAACTCTGTCTTAAAAAAAACAGGACCGCAATAAAATTTAAATTTGTTTTTGGAAGGTATTTAAGTTTGAATTCATTAAATTGGTAATTAAATTTTTTAATTTTTTGGTTTTTACAATTTTAAATCTTTTCTCTTACCTTTTGTTTATTTATAGTAATTGAAAGTAAAACAAGATAAAAAGAGCATTTAAAAAAATTAGAAAAATCAAAATTTGACAAATTTTTTGCCCAAAGTTTAAGGGCCTTTTGTTTTTTTTTAAAATTTTTTTTTCACTACTGTATAAAAAAAAAACTCTATGGCCCTAGCAACGCGAATGATAAAAAAAGAGAACCTTCGTGTTACCTGGTTGCAAAGCGTTGCTAGCTACGAAAGTAATTTTTTCCCACCCTTTTTGGAAAAAAAGTAAAAAAAAAAAAAAAAAATATGCTTGGGGGAAATATTAGGTTTTTTAAAAAAAGTAACTAATTTATGACAAAATATTTTAAAAAACGGTTGGTTTAACTTTAAAAAGAAATTTGAATTTGGGGCAATTAGCAAAAAAAATTTGGGAAATAATACTTGAATTAACATTTTTTAAATTTTTGTGATATCGTTTCACCTTTAACTCTTAATATTCATATTTTTCACTGTTCTTCATTAAAAATTTTGGGGGGGGAATTTCGTGTAAAAATCTTTTTTTTAAATTTCCACCTTATTCCTAAAATTTTAAAGCAATATCCCCCCCGCAACAGCAGAATTTTTCCCCAAACCCTGCCCCCCTTTTTTTTGTTGACGTTCTTTAAAAAAATGGAGTTTTCTACTGATGTCTTCAAGCTTCAAAAACTTCGAAATTTTCCCTTTGGTACATTTGAAATAGTGTTTTTTTCCCCAATTACTTGATTAAAAAAATTTCCCTCTTTTAACGATCCCAATAAACGCTCAAAAAAGGGGGCATTCCTTGTCTCCCCAATATATTCCTGTAGAAATCTGACATAAGGATCTGAGCCTTCATCTTGTTTTACACAAAGTTTTTTTTCTTTTTTTTTAGACCACTATTTTTACTATAAACGTCATTTCTTATTTCTACATCACTTAGCTTCATTCTGTATATTTCATCTGTCTGGCATGCCCCAGCCACCCCCCTAATGGCTATTACTTTCATTGCTAAGTAACTTTGATCAGGCGCGTTAAGTAAAAACTTTATGATTTCTTTTTTTTAAAAAATTTTTTTGATTTTTTTGCCTCATAACCATCTTTTTTTCCCTTTTTAAAAAAGAACTCCAAAATATCTTGATTTTTGTTTGGAAATTTTTAACGGCATGAATTTTAAGACCAGAGGGTTGGTGGTGATAAAGACGGGGGTTTTTTTTAAAAAATACCCAACATAAATTCTCGTCAACCCCCCACTTTTTTTGTAGCAAACCATTCAGAAAACGATTTATATTTTTTGATGGTACCTCTCTTTAGATTTGTCTGGCAGAAGTGAGGCCCCGCAAGGTCAGCTGCCTTTTGGATGCCATTTTCATATTCATTTAACTTTTTTAAAATGGGAGTGGATTTATACTAAATTAACAATAATTCAAAATCTGACAAGTGCTGATGACGGATAGCAATGTAACAATAAATGTGTTGCTATGGATTAATTTTTAACAGTAACAGGTAAAATTTCACTTAATCTCTGATATTTCTATTAAAACATGATGTTAATGATTATTAATTATGCGATACATAGAACAGTAGCAGAAAAAATATAATACATTACACGATGCAGAAAGGCCTTTCAAGTGTTCACAAAAAGTAAACTTTCGCATCTTGTAATGTAAATGCTATTTCTGAGTGTGAAATTTGTAATGCCTGAAAACTACAGAAGGGAATTTGCCGAAATCTTTGTTGATTTGATGTTTAAAACACTCTTATTTTACTTCCATATAGTGATGAGCAAAAACAAGACCAAGACCAAGAATAATTCTGATGGTCTTAGTCTTGGTCTTAAACCTAGTCTTGGTCTTGGTCTTGCAAGCCAAAAAGAAGGTCTTAGTCTTGGTCTTGAGTCTTGCACCACGGTCTTGTGGTCTTGAGTCTTGATGTGCTGCAAGAGTCTTGCTGGTCTTGCTTTTTTTGTATTAATAATTTAAACCAAGCAATCTTGAATAAATATCTTTATACATAATATAAATCAAGATGGGGACTATATTTTGCTTTAAATTAAAAATATACATATTTTTAATGAAGGCGTTTGTTATTTATAGCGCCAGGGCAGTTTAATTTTCCACCATGGGCTAATAAATTTTGCCAACTCTAATATGTCAATATTTTTTGGATGTAAACTACACTAGTAATTCTTATAAAAAATTATTAAACAAATTTAACAAAATAAAACGTACAGAAAATTAATTAACAATTCTTTAAATCAAACAAATTTTAGGATATTTTTATCTTTTCCCTAAATAAAAATATATTAATTTAGCATTATTTTTTAAAAAATTAATCATCATTGCCGCCATATCTTTGTCCTTACAGGATTCAATACTCTCAACCTTTGTGAATTCACACCCACTGTGCTATATTTTTGGTTAAAAATTAAGACAAAAACCTTCTTTTATATTGGTGGCATAAAAAAGAAACATTTTAGGGATAAGAATTATATAATTTTATTTGAAAAACAGATAGTCAAACAAAATACAAAACTGTTTTTGTGAGGCAGAAAAAAACTTTGTTTCAACCGAGTCTGAGATATATGTGAAAATGGTCTGATATGTAACGATTACATATTCTGATTTAAAAACTTTCAGTTTATATGAACTTTTACCTTTAAATTGGTTAAGAATTTGTCGTACAAAGTTTGTAGAAATACTTTGTAAACAATCTACAGATACAAGGAGACTGACAATTGTGACAAAGCTCGATATCTCGTCGTCATTATGGTGAAAAACCAACATACAAAAATTACAGACAAAAGAGACATAAAATATAAAATTATTTTCTATTCCAGAATTTTCTAATAATCCACCTTGCACTCAACGAAAACTCCCTTGTTCTTTTCAGCTTTTCCTAAAGTAAGGAAGTTGTAACCAAAATCAACATAGAAAGAAATAACCACCCTGTACATATATTATGCCGAAATTGTTGTTTAAAGGAACAGTGTCAACGTATAGATGGTTTTTAAATATTATTTTCGGTTTTGACTTTTCCGTCTAAACCGGAGAGTGATTTTTACAATCCATTTATATAAAAGTATTCGCTATCACATGGCAAATATTTTATATTAATCCATTACTTTCACATTATCTTAATTTTGAAAGCAATCTAATGGTGCCACCTCTTACAGTATTGAAACAAAATAATGTATTTTTGGATTTTGAAGATTTTTGATCCACCCTGTAAAGTGGCATTATAATAAGCTGTTTAAAAAAAACATTAAAATTAATTAATATAGTAATATTCAGCTTCCATAACTTTTGTACCCTAGTTTTCTCACATTCGTAAACGATTTCAGATGTCAAAGCTTTATGGTTCATTAGTCACCATCATTATTTTGAAACATGTTATTAAATTTATTCGTTATCGTTGTAAAAGAACTATAGGATAAAGAACAAAGTGATCGATTTAATTATTATTTATTTAGAAACTCTTACTTATTAAATAATCTTTACTCTTTTGACAGTTCTTGACACAGTTTTTGTCACATATCATTGTAAATTTATGTATATTAAATAACTAACAATAAAAATATTACAATATCGAAAAAGTTGCGGAAGACACAGTCTTGCAGGTCGATTACTGAGTGCAGTCTTGCACACACTCAGTCTTGGTATTGGTCTTGGTCTTGCATACCCCGGTCTTGGTCTTGGTCTTGCAAGTGAAAAGGCAGTCTTGGTCTTGGTCTTGGTCTTGGTCTTGCTGCAGACCAAGACCAAGACACAAGACAAGACCGGTCTCGCTCATCACTACTTCATATTTTCAAAGTTTCCAGTATTTCTAAAATTTCCGAGACACGTTCGAAAATTTCCAATATTTTCATTTACAACACTAAAAGTGATCGATGGAGTAGGAGGGGGAAGCAACATCTTGCGTAAACAAAAAAATACAAAACAGCCAAAATTGTGTAGTCCACGCGGGCAAATGCTCGTATTATTATTAAAAGCAAGCAAGTAAAAGAAAACATGTAAGTCAAAATATAACATTTTAAATTGTATTTAACTTTAGTAAGAATTACACAAAAAATGATTCAATTAATAATCGGTTATTTGGATAAATACCTTCAGGAAGTTTAAAAGGTGTATGGAAGCCAACTACTACTGTTATTTGATTAAAAATATCAGCCAGTATAAAAATAACTGTCAAGTTGGCCCCGCCGATTTTGCTGTCTGCAAAATTCCACGAAATAATTTAATGCTATTGACTACTTACACACTGATAAATCAGTATGTAGTTAGGCAACATTATACTTTTATGAAAGCCGTATTGGTTTTGATTGTTTTGCTTTATTGTGATTATGTTGAGTGGTTGCAGAGTTTTGGATGATAAAACTTTATTTTAGTGATTAGTGTTTATTAAATTGTGACCTATAATTTCGTGTTTATTGGTTATTTAACTTATAATATCGTAACAAAATGACTAAGGTGTATGGTTCTGTCTTGCAAATCTAAAGAGTAACATACTTGGCATTTTTACTTTAGGTAAGCATTTCTTATATTTAAATTAGGTGCTTCTTATGAGACGTAACGTTAGGTAACCGAATAAATAATATATTAATTATGAATAATAGAAAATAGAAATTTCATAGGAAATAGCAGTGAGAAAAGTAAGGCAATTTTTAACTATCTTTTAGATGATTTCCACAATGTTTGTATATTTCTGTGGGTTAATTAAAAATAAAGGTTTACAATTTAGAATTGCAATTTTTTGGTACATTCTTTTAAGGATCAAAATTATTAAACTCTGTGCTGGGCAGACCAGGCAAATTTTAATATATACAGGTCCACTCCTAATTGAATGAGAAGTACAAGTTTTTAATTCTAAAGTTCCTTTTTCTTTTCTGTATTTGTTGAAAAAGAAATTAGATTTTGGTTTCTTAAACTTACATTATCAACTTTTAAGCTCGACATACTGTAGACATAATATTTAACGGACTGTTACAATGGATACCTGGGTATCAAGGTTACTAAACATTTTTAACCACTGTTATTCTGTCTCATGAATGTTTGTTATTAGTGAAAAGTATATGCCTAAAAAGCAGTTATAAAAATCTTTACTTTTTAATGTACAACCACAATCTTGCGATTCAGTTGACTCATTACTATCTTGCGCTTCTTTTATCAGAAAAGGTGTTTAAACTATCATACAATGTTTGAAATTTTATTTTTAAAAAAAACGTGTTTTATTTATTTACAAAGATTTTGGTAAAATTCCAAAACTCCAAAAATATCGACCATTTAAATAGAAGGCTGTAAAGTGGCGCCATCTATTCTTTCTGCTATTATATCAGATGATATAAAATTCAATATTACACAATAATTTTAAATATTCTATGGTAGTATCGTTTAATAACCAACAATTTTATTGCAAAAAATAAAAAAACAGTGAATGCTTGAATTTGACATTTGATGATGTCAACTTTATGCCTAGTAACAAAAAATTATGGAAGTCGGCTCTGACCTACTATTCATTACGCAAAACTCAGGGCCAATTCCCCGATCCCCGCTACCCTGCACGCCTGGACAATTTTGTTCTATAGTATTGGGCTTCCATACACCTTTAAACTTCCATGTGCCTTCGCCGTTTTCTAAACAGAGAACCATTATATTTTAAATTAAAAAAAAGAAAATACATTAACTCAGTTGTTTTTATTCATTTATACCTGAAGCCATTCATATTTTTAACGACCTACCTACGGAATCAAAAAGGCAAAGTTTAATGAAAACAGACAAAGTCCAAAGAGCATGGGTGTCCTTCACTAACTTGTTGA
>JAHBCN010008752.1:0-22500 GCA_019359885.1 Listronotus oregonensis | reverse complement strand
ATTTTTACATTTGAATATACGCAGTATACGGAAAAAAATTTGATGAACTCTGGTATTCCTTGAAACTTTTAATTTAATGTTTTGTGACATAATTGTCCTAAGTGAATGTTGGCAAATTAACGAAAAAATATACAATATTAAGGGTTTTAATACATTTTACAATCCAAGCTAATTTTAACAAGAATGACGGGGTAATAGTATTTGTTAGGCAAGACATTGATATTAGACTTTAAAGCATTAAAGCTTGAATCAAACCTGGATACCTTAGTAAAATTACCTAGTGGATAACTGCAGAAGTTATGGTGTTACATGTGTTTACAGGCCACCTCTACCTGCACGCAATCTTTCCTTACAGATCTTGAGAAATTTTTTGGCAAAAATCTTGATAAAGATATAAGTTCTTATTAGTGACATAAACATAAACATAATTGAAAAAATTATGGAAGCACAACTAACAAAATATCTTTCAATGTTGAATTATTATGGCTTGCAGTCTGTCAGTTAATGGCCCTACGTGTGACACCAAGCTCTGCTTCCTGCTTAGACCATATATTTCTTAGAATAAAATTAGTAACGAATACTTTAAAATATTCTGCCTTTTATACTGGACTCGGACCTGACTGGTCATTTCCCAATAATGGTGAACTTTAGTAATACCGATAATGAACAGAGAATATGGCTCAACACATATGTAACTAAAAGATAAATAAGCTAAACCTTCAAACTTTTGGTGAATTTGAATAATTTTAGTGGTCTAGATATGTATTGACTAAATAATTCATAAAATAGCGACATCTACTTTTACTCAAATTGTATCTGATGCTATTAAAAAAATCCTAAGAATGTAAAATTATTAGATATAGAAAATTCACAAAAATTAAACCAGATACTCTAATGGAATAATTTATGCAATAAACAACAATGATAAGATGAAAAAAGAAACTTTCAACAAGTCATAATACATATAATGAAACAAGGTATAAATTATATATAGAAACAACTTAAACAAAATAATTCAAAAGTGTAAAAACAGTTATTATAAAAAAAAATAATAACAGTACTGGTAACGTCAAGAGAAAACTATATAAGAATAATATCAGCTGATGAAGAATGGAAAGTCTAACAACCTCCAAATAAAAAAATAACAATAATACTCAGTTTCCGATAACAGCATATGGCTAACTATTGCAATGAGTTTTTTTATAAATGGGTGATGAAATGTTTAAAAAAATCAAAAACCCTCCAACCTTTTGAAACTTAAACATCATTCCAATTCTTCAATGTTTTAGGACCTGTGACAAGAACTTAAAATTAATTAAACATTAACACCCTTTTAAAAATAACAGTATAGGTGGCTGCGACGGCGTCGGTTCTGAATTAATAAAAAAATTTCCTTTTGTACTTTCTTCAGCCACTGGTACATATTATAAATTTAATTTTTAAAACAGGCAAAGTTCCTAAGCAGTTTAAAACTACAATGGTTTACCCCAATACACAGACTGGCGACAAAACCGATATTAATAACTTTCGACCGATTAGTGTGATAAATAATTTTGCAAAATGTTTGAAAAATGCCTAAAAGACAGATTGGTGAATTTATTAAAAATAATAATATACTTTAGAAGCCCATTTGGTTTTACCACAACATTGGTTTAGTTTCAAGGATGCTATTTATGAGCCATCAAGGATGTAACAGGTCACTTGGATAATGGTAACAAAATGTTTGGCAGTATTTTTGGACACAAAGGCATTCGACACAGTGCCTCATGATGCACTCTCTGATGTGTTAAACACCTATGGGGTGGAGAGGTATAGTGTTGGATGTCTTTGGGAGTTACCTTAACGATAGAGTTCAGGTTCTTGGGATCGGTGATTCAACGAGTGATCCCCTAACAGTAAGAATTGGGGTTCCGCAGGGTACCGTTTTGGGCCCCATCCTTTTGTGTATATCTAAACTCTTGACGAACACTGAATAATGAAAATAGTGCTATTATCTCCTATGCCGACGACGCAGGTGGTATTTTCAGGTAGGACATGGTCTGAGGGTTGGTACCTCGATGAGTATCAGTATAATTAAAAAAATTGGCTTGATTCTTTCAAACCTTTAAATGTTAAAAAATCTAACTATATTGCTTTTTCTCTTACTTCGGCCAGTCGACCTGATTTGATATCCAGATTGATAATTTGGATGACAGTATAAAGGTAACACACACAAGGTATTTAGGAATTATTTGAGTAAAAGAGTTAAAATGGGATAACATGTATTAAAACTAAGTAACAACATTAGAAAGCTAATTCATAAATTTTATGTTTAAGAGACATTTTGGGTAAAATCTTCTTATTGTTATATAAAAAGCCTTTAGTTGAATCTTTGATTCGATATGGTTTTTAATTATATGGGGAGGTTTATACCAAACTGCTTTGAGCCAACTAAATGTGGTACAAAACTATATATATAAAAATTATTTTAAAAAAAGTAAAAGATTTTCAACTTCTTTTGTATACTCTGAAAAGAAATGTCATGAATGTTCGTTCGCTATATGTTCTGGACATATGTGTATTCATTACATAAAAGAAATAAACTAAAAAAATTGTAAATCACTCATATCAAACGCGAAACAAGACAAACAAACATTTAATGATACCTAACAGCAACAGAAATATAAATTTAAGATTTATAATTATCTTGCTCGAAAAATTTACAACATTATACCACCAGTATTAAGACATATTAAACATAAGACATTTGTCCAGGAAATGTAGAACGTTTATCGCATTGCTAGGAAAGACTTAAGATATTATTCTAATTTTCTTTTTGTAGAAAATATCATTTTTCTTTTGTGTAAATATTTATGGCTAATAAGTGCAATTATTTATTTGTTTTTTATTTTTTTATTTCGATTAATTTTAGATAGGTTCAACAGTTTCTTTTTTTAGGTTTAGGTTTAGATTAGGCTGGGGGTGCCCAACTCCATGTATTTCCGGGTATTTTATAAATTATATCTTTTAGTTGTGTATTTGTAAGTTTCTTGATATAAAAATGTTTTCTGTGATTACTTTAATTAGGCTTTTGCACATACGGATGTTAAGGGTCATCTAGGTGCAGTATATGTAATATCTAAGAATTTATAACCTTTTATTATAGAACATAAGCTTGATACTAAGTTGTGAATTATAAAAAAAGTGCGTAATATATGAGTATATGAGTATATATATGAGTATATATATATATATATATATATATATATATATATATATATATATATATATATATATATATATATATATATATATATATATATATATATATATATATATATATATATATATATGCTGTATATATATACTGTAATAATATGTTTATATAATATATATATGTATATATATATATATATGTTATATATATATATATATATATATATATATATATATATATATATATATATATATATATATATATATATATATATATATATATATATATATACATATATATATATAAGATATACACAAGGCTCAGAGTGCAAATTTTCAATTACTCCCCTGAAAATGTACATCCATGTTTAAGGCTTTCCGAACATTTTTATGCGTCCTCGCGTGTGGTCAGCATGGTGACGCGTTTATAGTCGGACCTGCACGTCTTTATCACCACTTTCGAGTCCGGTGACTAATTGGTGATCGGAAGATAAGACGAAACTGGTCATTTTCGGGTTTTATCTTATAAAAAGAGGTATTTTTGAATATTTAAGGTGTCGCTTCGATGGGTTTATATTAATCAAGCTATCAGGTTTAGCAACGCGACACAAACATAATTTAAGAATCTTAAAGATTCTTTTTCTCGGCGATCGTTTGTTTGTGAGTATTATTATCATGTACAGAATCACGTATTAATAGTTCTTATTAGTGCATAATTTTTATTAATAAACAATTGTAATATTGGCAGCTAAAAATACACTAAACAAAACAATGAGTCTATTTATAACATTGTCACTTAAATAATAGTTATGAATAGTGATGGAAAATTTCCGGAAATATATCAGAAAACTCTGGAAATATATGGAAATATTGGAAATATAGAAATAAATACAACAAAAAAACTCAATAAACTACTATAATATACATTTACGTTTTTGTAAATTATTTTTTTAGTCTGAAGTTAGAGTTACACCATAACAGGATTGCTAAATACCATATTCAATTATCTCTAGTGATGAGCAAACCAAGACCAAGACCAAGACCGGGCCCTAGTCTTCGTTGGTCTTGCTCTGGACACAGGTCTTGGTCTGCAAACCAAGCAGATCTTGTTCTTATTATGATCTTGCACCCCCACCACTCTTTATTATGGTCTTGCTTACAGTCTTGCTGATCTTCCTTTTTGGTACTAATAATTTGATAAAATAATAAATATAAAAAAGTAATCTTGAATAAAATATATTTTTTTAATACGTACAAATAGATAAAGATGGCGACTATATTTTTTGCATTAAAATTTTAAAATATACTGATTTTTAAGCTAAAAGCATATTATTTCGTGTAAGTTCATACATAGTGCTTTGTTACGTTCAGTAAGACACAGCTGCTCTTATACATTTAGTGGCATAGAAAGATTTTAGTGATAAAATTGTTAATTTTTTTAAAAAGAAGAATATAAAATTAAAACAAATATGTACTGCGTGAGCAAAAAAACTTGTTATTTCAAGCGGATGTAGTCCGTGAAAATGATTCTAATATGTAAACATTGGTTTCTGATTAAAAAAAAGAAACCTGTTACTTATGAAATAATTTTCTTTTTTGGCAGTTCTTGACATTTTTTATCATGTCTATATGAAATACCTTTTCTATATTGAATATAAAATTAAACACTATAATATTAAAAAGTCGCAGAAGTGCTGTAGGTCGGTCTTGGTCTTGCATAGTCTTGCACTCCTTGGTCTTGTCTTGGTCTTGGTCTTGGTCTTTTGGTCTTGGTCTTAGTCTTGGTCTTGCAGGCGGAAGGCGGTCTTGGGTCTTGATCTCGGTGCTGAGTCTTGCTCCAAAACTTCTTTGTTCCTGGTGCATCATTTCTGCAGAAGTGTCTAGAAGCTTATTTGCCATTTCTAGCCTTCACTAAAATTTTTAAATTAAATGTCACGTTTCCCGAGCTTGTTGAAGCCTCTTCTTCAATGGGCTGTGAATTTAACATTTCCTCCGAGTCGGTTTCAGTCAAATCTTCATCTTACGATTCAAGCAACTTTTGAATGTCACTAGATTCTATCTGTTCGAACCCATCTCGTCCTGTTCCATTTGCAATTTCGGCTATTAGTTCATTTGACGACGCGTTTACAAAAGATATTCAGTTGAATACCCTTATATTGAAATCCTTCTTATCCATGTGTATGTACCGATGTACCGATTAGATCCGCAAATAAAGAAATATTTACCCACGAATATAGGAATTGGGTATATTTTTTTTTAAATCCGCGAATAGTAAAAAACACGAAGAAAATAAGTACGAATAAGGGCTTTTGACTATATATTTCTACCTCTGTTTAAAGAAGGTAGCATATACCAAAGATAATACTACTACGGATAAGATAAACCATTCAAATACTATATTTGATACCCTAACGGACTCTGGCTAACGCGAGCCGATGTCCATCCGATTTTCGCGCTATGCGTTTAATCCTTGAACTGAAAGTTAAACAGTGTTGCCTTGAGCCCCACTGTGGCGTGATGAAACGCGCCTAGAAAATACACAACCCGTTTAGCCGCCCGCTTCCGCTACTTTGTATTCCGAATAAGGTACAAGCGACAGACGTGGCAACGTCGCACGCTGATTTCGTACCTCGTTTCGCTGGGGCAGGGGTTACCGACAATTTTTTCGCCTTTACGGAAGCATGGATATCTACGAACTGATTCAGAGGCCTTGACCAGCCAGGAGAACCATCTATCCATAGTAGTATTATTTTTGCATATACATTATCTTTAATAGGTTTTGTTACAATTGCAATATAAAAATATTGTTTCTTTCTAAAATACTCCCTAAATATACGATAGTACCGCCCCTGTTTCAGGACACTCTGAGTAAAAATGTACAGTTTTTAGAAATTTTCCTTTACTTTTGTCCTAAAATTAACTTACATACCAAATTTCAAGTTTCTACTCTGTCGGGAAGTGGCCCATAATTTAGATGAGTCTCTCAGAAACCACTTACCATAGCTTTCTTAATTTTTCACGGATAATGAGAATACTTATGTGAGTTTACATACCCAATCCCATAGTGTTACGTAGAACATTAACGAAGTTATAAGTCGAAATATGCGAAAAAATTTCGTGTAATATACACACTGCGTGCGTCAGTCGGAACTTGCTTGGATTGTTAGGTAAAATTACTTTTAAGACTTCGATCATATTTTACATTGTTTTTTATATATATATATATAGTTTATTATAGTTATAGATAGTTTCGTGTACTTATCACCAATTGTGATAAAAAAGAAGGGCAAGATAGTGTAAATAAGTTTAATCTAATCCTAAGATTGTGGTTGTACATTAAAAAGTGAAAAATTTTTATAACTGCTTTTAGGCATACTTTTCACTAATAACAAACATTCATGAGACAGAATAACAGTGGTTAAAAATGTTTAGTAACCTTTGGTGCCTAGGTATCCATTGTAACAGTAACCGTTAAATATTATGTGTCTACAGTATGTCGAGCTTAAAAGTTGATAATGTAAATTTAAGAAACCAAAAATATTATTTCTTTTTAAACAAATACAGAAAAAAGCAAGGAACTTCAACATAAAGTGCTTTACTTTCATTCAATTAGAGGACCTGTATATATTAAATTTTTGGTCTGCCCAGTAATTAATAATTTTGCAGTCCTTTAAAGAATGTACTAAAATTATTAAATGAAATAAAAGTACCTAAATGTAAACCTTATTTATTTTTAATAATCCACAAAAATACACAAACATTAATGGAAATAATCTAAAAGATAGTTAATATTGCCTTACTTTTCTCACTGCTATTTCCTATGAAATTTTGATTATTCTATTATTCATAATTAATATATTATTATTTTTTGGTTACTAACATTACGTCTCATAAGAAGCACCTAATTTAAATATAAAAATACTTACCTAAAGTAAAATGCCGGGTGTACCCTTGGATTTGCAAGACAAAACCATACAACCTCTAATCATTTTGTTTACGATGTATAAACAACTTTAAACAATAAACAAAAAATTATAGTCACAATTTAATAAACACTAATCACAAATAAGAAAGTTTTTATCAATCCAAAAAACTTCTGCAACCACAAAATAGAGGTACTCACACAAAGCAAAACAATCGAAACTAATACGGCCCAAAGAGGCACAAAACCACAATGAAAATGACGAATGATGAGACGAGTGACGGTTTGGACGGCAAACGGTACAGCGCGGATATAGTTTCATACGCGCCGCGCGCCCTTACCTAAAAACCTTAGACAACCTAAGACCATTACACACTGATTTGCTCAGTGCCAGTAAAGAAGGCTCATTAAATTATTTCGTGGAATTTTGTTGTTACTTGCAAAATCGGGCCAACTCGACAGTTATTTTCATACTGGGCTGGACATTTTTGATCGAATGGGCTATAGCATTGGGCTTCCATACACCTTTAAACTTTCTTGGGTTCTAGCCACTGCTAGGAGGAACCTACCACTGTACCAGAAATTTGTTCATGATTTTATTTCAAGCCATAACCTTCAGAATCATACAGACAGACAAATGAATACTATACCTACCTACACATAATATATCCACATAAAGCAAATTATATATATATATATATATATATATATATATATATATATATATATATATATATATATATATATATATATATATATATATATATATATATATATATATATAAATAACTATATATATAATAATAACATATGTATATATATAACAATAATATATATATATATATATACCAGGTGACAACGAAATCACTATAGCCTTTTATTTTCTTGAATAAAAACATATAACTTTGAAATTTAAGGACGCTATAATATATCATAAGATGCTGATTTGGATATTATAACATATCTCCTATCACTTCCGGTTTTAACCGGAAACGACATCAACTTTGATTTTCAATGGAATACCCTGTATGTTTTTTAAATTTAGTTCTACGAATCATTTTGATATAAAATGTATTTTATATCCTATACCTATCTGCTAGTTTTGAGAAAATGGCGATTAAAGATGTCCAAACTACCGCATATTATGCAGTTTTATGGAAAAGCAATAAATGATATAAAAAGAATTAATATGTTTAATTTAATTTTTCTGAAGACTCTCTATCTGTGGGAGGTCATAATAAAGGCTACTTCCGGCTTTACCGGAAGTGCTGCAACGTCGACTTTCAAACAAAATGTTTACTTCAAAATTTAGTAACCTGTATATTTTTGAAATTTGGATTCTACAGCTCATTTCTAATATAAAATCTATATTATATCTATACCTATCTTTGTTTATTTTCCCCTATAACTGCACTAATATGCGGTCGTTTGGACATCTTCAATCATATTTCTCAAAAACTAGCAAAGATAGGTATAGGATATAATATAGGTTGCTATTGAATAAAACATCAGAATCAAGTCAAAATATACCAGTGTTACATTATTTGAAACAACATTGTGGAAAAGTCAATTTTCTTTCAGTGTATTGGGAAGATATTTTATTCGACTCACTGATGATCTTCGAAAAAATTAGAGGTAAACATAATAATTTTTATATCTGTTTGTTTTCCCATAAAGCTTCACGCCAATATGCGGCCGAGATTTGGGCATCCAATCGCCATTTTTCTCAAGCTAGCGAAGATAGGTATAGGATATAAAAATACATTTTATATCAAAAATATTCGTAGAAGATCAAATTTAAAAAAATAACCACAGAGGTATTCCATTGAAAAAATCAAAGTTAATCGTTCGGTGACCGAGTGACTGAAATATCCCAAAGTAGCATCTTATGATATATTATAGCGTCATAAGTTTCAAGCCTGACACATTCAAAAAAAAGAAAATAAAAGGCTGAATATGTTCATTGTCACCAATATATATATATATATATATATATATATATATATATATATATATATATATATATATATATATATATATATATATATATATATATATATATATGTATATGTATATATATATATATATATATATCATATATATATATATATATATATATATATATATATATATATATTATATAATATAAATTTATATTTCTTTTTTGGTTTTGTGTTTATTTAAATCAAGCTATTAAGATTTGTAAGATTTCCTTGAATAAGTAAAATACCCAAAGAAAAATATTTCAAAATTACCTACACCCCATTTATCAAAAAACCTGCAACCTTCCAAAAATACCGCAAGATGTATTATGACCGAAAAAGGGTGACTTTTTGGGATCACCCTGGGGATTTTAAAAAAGTACCTTTTAGATAATTCTCAAACTACCTGCAAATTTTGCTACCCATGTTGTTCATTTTTCCCCAGAGATATGTATAAACTTTTGGGGTTTGTTATTGTAAGCCGAAAAAAAGAGGAAACACTTGACACTCTATTTTAATTTTCGATCAATTAATAAGGGCTGGTGGGGTAAATTTAAATTTAATAAACGATTTTTACCGTTATATACTAAGTGATATAAAAAAAATGCCATCAGAGGAGTTTTTGAATTTTAAGCATACTTTAAAAGGGTTTTAGATCACTAATAAAAAAAAAAGTTATAATTTGAACTCGGAAAATTCCAAATAGCTAATTAGGTGATTGATGTTTTTTTGGTGTTTGTACCTAGACCATCTGAATTTGATGTGAGCCCCAATGTTTGTGGGGGTGCTTAATTTTTAACCTTTTTCCCTTTCCCATATGCAGGTTCGATGGGAAAAAAGGGCGGTCGAGGAGGGCCCCTGAGGAGATTTCACCGAACGCTTTAAAGCTTAAATAACACGTGCGACATGAAGCTGCATTGCTTTGACAAAAAAGGCGATTTTAAAAGGAAAGCCCGATATGGTTGAAAAACTTGTGGATGTAGCGCTGGGCGTCATGCTACCTCGAAAACACTAATCATGACCTGCTGCTGAAAAAACAATGGCACCCCCCACCATTACACCCAGGTGGATAAATATACATTTGATGATTAATTGGCGTTCCGTCTTTTTCCACGCTTCTTCTGAGAATCTGGGCTTTACGCTGGACACATATCTATTTCATTTAAGTCTCTCTTATATACCAAACGTTGTCGACGTTCTTTGGATCAGAGGTAGTACAAAGGGGAGGGATGAAAACAATCCGAAAGACCTAATACGATAATCGTTCTTATTATTTCTTTTCCCACAGCATCAACTGGTTCTGCTGCCTTTTTTGAGAAAATCGATCTCTTAGTGCTGGTTATAATCAAGGATCCACATATCCAGCAGTCTGCGACGCGTCCCAGTGCCTCTAACTTGTCCCAGTTTTGGCTTCATTGAACCGCGCTTGACTAAAGTATCGATAATTAACTTTGTTGAGAGCACAGTTATTTAATGAACTAAAATCCAGATAAACGCTGTCATCTGGAAATGGGTATTGAACTAGTAGCCAAGTTTAGGGAGAGGGATCTGGCAAATCGAAAACGAATGCATTGTTAGATCCGCAGTAACAGAAATTGTTAACATGAACCCGCAATGCGAATGAGTTAATTTCAACAAGATGGAGAATGGGCGTTTCTGCAGATGGATCGGACGAATGATAGTGGAGTGCCTGAGGTCACCAGATTTAAGCCCGTTAGATTTTTCTGTAGGGTAACTTAAAGAGTAAAACTTATAAAAACCAGATAAATGATTTACGTTTGGTATCATTTATGAATGTCGGGAAAATTAACAAATACTTCAGAACGGTCGAAACCGTTTTAAACAAAACCTGATGACTGCAGGAAGCAGAGCCCAAAATTTGAACACTTTTAAAATTAAAAAGAAGGCAAAGAAAGAAAAAGGGTTTTTAATGTAAATGTTCTGTTATTTGAAATTCCCCCTTCTCCCCCTTTAAATTTTTAAAAAAACTAAAAGCTGTGTTAGAAGAATAAAGTTTTCCTAAAAATGGCCATTAAAAAATTTAAAGATGATAAAACAATTATTTTTCAATGTTGACTTGTTATTAATTTAAAATTATCTTCTCGAAAATTACTGCATCAAATTCAAAAAAATAGGAAGGTTGAAAAAGAGAACCGATGATCTTTAAAATGAGTATCAGTCGACCCTTTTCCCATTTAAATTTAAGAGTGAATCTCCCCCCACAGGAGGTTATAAACAAGTTAAAAACAAGCGACAAATGTGTCCCCCTCGAAAAAAAAAGCTTTCGTAAATACTTCCATGATGGCAAATATGTTTAAAGTTTGTATCAAAATTTTTTAATATATTTTGTTTTTTGCATTTTCAAGTCATTTAAATAATTTGGTGGTAAGTTTAATTTCTCTTGTATTGATCCGATATTCGACACGGCTTCTTCTGAAAAACAAGCCAGAACTGGCCGGATTTATAAAGGCCTTAATTGTTTTTGGGGAGTGACATAAATTATCCTTAAATACGTATTAATTAAGAAAAAAACGCAACGTCACCAATTGATATACCAATTAGAACTGTGGATGATTGAGCAAATTTTCGAGCCTACCCAGTGGTTTGAATTGTTATAAAAGCCCCAATGACCCGGTTCGTTTTATTAATTATGTTGTATCCAAAAAAATCAATCAGTATTTGTTTTTTTTGGGGTGGGTTTACTTCGTAGAAAAGGTCAAAGTAAAAAAAAAAACCCCCAAATACAAAATTGTCGGGTTCACAATGATCCGCAGTTTCGTTTCCCTCGTGAAAAACCGACATTGTTCATCCTCAGTTTTTCCCCAAGTCTTACAGTTTAAGTTTTTTTTTGAAGTTCCAGTAGCTTCGGTACTTAGGTGAATGCGAAAAAAAAATCTTTTCGCCTGTTTGTCCTGGAATGTTGTTTCAGAAAAGTCTTTTTTTGACTTTTTTCCCATTTTCCCGAGTTCGTAAAGTGGTCTCTAGTGTGCACAAAAGGGGCTCAGTTCCATGAATGGTCTCTGTGCTCCTTCCTTGGTGGGTTGATCGGCAATTTATTGCCCTCCACTCCTTCATGTCCTGGTACCCACTCCAGAGTAACTCTTTTGTGTTTGCCAGTTGGTTTAGTGATTGTCCATTCCCAGGTCAGCTTTGAATTAAAGAGCAAGTCAATCCCTTTTCAAGCAGCCTGGTGTCCGATAAAATATATAGGTTCGCCTCAAAAAGGGCCCTTTTTTTGGCCATTCAAAGCAAATGTCAGTTGATGATTTCAGCTTGGAAGATGGGGGGCCCCCTGCCGTGAGACTTTGATAGTCTACATCTAGTTCAAAACCCCCTCCAACACCTTCTTAGATCCATTGTACCAGACAGTGACCTTTTCATTTTTGGGGCATTCCACTATAGTTTGACGTCTTGAATAACCACTTAAAAAGGGGAGCGCTGGAAGTCCCGCTATAGGGATCAGTCGTGGTTTGGTCAGAGCTTAATCTTGATTTTTTCAAAATTTTAAGATGACGAGTCAAGTCTCCTGACTTTTTATTTTTTGGATTACCGGGCCAGTATCGCCTCCTCTTTTAGAAGGGCAGGGGGGGGAGGTTTTAAAATTGTCCAGAAGGGTGGGTTTGGGGAGTTTTCATTCAGTAACCCCAGACAGGCAAGTCTCTGCGGTTTCAGAAACTTTCCTTGTATAGTTTTCCCCCTGTTTTTGGCCACCAGACCAGTGAGGTAACTAGGTATTAAACTTTAAAGTATGACCAGAGATCTTTTGGGCAGACTATGTTTCCATAGTCGCCACGCCCATAGTGCCGTTTATGCTTTTTCGATAGTCTTTTTTTTTGCTTTCCCAAATTTGGGTTTTTGGTCAAGGACCATTCCCAGATATTTTACTTCTTTAGAAAGTTTGATCTTGCCGTTTAACATAGGGCTATAAACCTTGTTTTCCTCCTTTTTTAACTTTTTATAATTGTTTACTTGGGTTGAATTTACCTTTCGTTTTAACCCAGTTCTCCCAAACCAGTTAGCCGCTTGCGCGGCAGATAAAAATGCCATCATGCCTGCCCTGATGGGGTTACAGTCCCTCTGGCTTGTCATAAGCCCTTATTTTTGAAGCCCGCCGAAACCGATCAACCACAAAGGACCAGAGCAGGGGGGATAGTATCCCCCCTGTGGACACCCTTTAAACCCCTTGACCATTGCAGTCGCGTCTCTCATAGCAGAGCTGATTTTGCCCTTTTTAGCCCTCTTTAATCCATTTAACGTTTAGGGGTTTGTTCCTTAAATTTTCCTGCACTTTGTAGGGTTCGAATGAGGTGTTATCAAACGCAACTCTATATCAGCCTGAAATATAGTTTTAACCATTTTAAATGCCCGTAACTCTAAAACCCAAAATTTGTTTTGGTAAATATTCTTCAAATTTAAAAGTTATTTCTGTGATCAATATAAAACCACCCTTAAATAGGTTTTAAATGTGATTCTTGGAAACCTTAACAACTTATAAAAGACTATCAGCTTTTTTTTAACGACGCTATTAAAGAATAAATAATTCAGATTTTCCTCAACAGTAGATGATTTTCTAGTAAGTTTTACTTGAAGATTATAAATATGTTAGTTCATGGATGGAGCAACTTATTACTGGGAGGTGACATGAGCTATTAATATTCGAAAAAGATTTTGGGAAATTAAAAAAAATGGTTTTTTAGACCTGGAGAGGAACTAACGCATTGGTCAACTAGATCCTTCCAAAGTCCAGGTCAAAACATGCTGCAACGCAGGATTTTATTGGTTAGAAGTCAAGGGAAAAATCATTTAAAAAATGTGTTTAAATTTTTTATAATTTTAAAATTTAAATGTTTTTGGTTTTAAACAAATTTAAATTAAGTGGGAACTACTTTTGGGATATAAAAGGAAAGTTTGTGCAAAAATAATCAGAAAGCAGTAGCGAAGCGAAAAATGAAATAATATATAGAATGTCCCATTTAAAATATAAAACTTTCTATTACTTTTGGTATAAGCACAAACCTTGCGTTGTTGAAAATTTTTTTAGATTGATAAAGTATAGTCATTCTACTCACGTTCCATATTTTCTAAAATCTCTATTTTCCAGTTTAAAACGTATATATATATATATATATATATATATATATATATATATATATATATATATATATATATATATATATATATATATATATATATATATATATAGGGGATTCACGTTGATGTGTCCTTTTAAAAAGTTCGGGGAAATCAAGAGTAATAAGCTACATTTTAAAAAAATTTTTGACGTTCCAGATCTAACCGAAACTAACGGCAACATTGAAATTTTTAAAAAGGGCCCTTTTTTTAAATTTTCTTATTCTGTTTCCCTACAAAAATTTTTTATTAGGTTTTATTAACATTTTCCCTATACCTATATCTTAGTTTGAAAAATAATTAATCACTATTTTTAAGAAAATACCATGGTAAGGTTCAATATTTACGTGCCTAACCGAGCTGGATGGTAAAATTTTTATGGGGTTAGACATGCATGTATTTAAAAGATCTTCATGCTATTATAGCAATATATCCTACAGGGTGTCCCAAAATTGCATTTTTACCATTTAAATAATGAATAAAACTCTTTTTTTTAAGTATAACGTACTGTATTTTATCCTGTTTTAAATAGATCAATAATTTACCTACAAAATGTCCATAAAATTTTCTATCCCCATCTGCTACCTTTTTTTAAATACAAACGAATTTTAATTTTTTTCCTTTTTTTAAATACTATCTACAGTAAACCACCGCCGGCTTAATTTACAATTTACACCTTTAAAGTTTGTATTTTAAATTGGGGACAACTTTTTGGCATATAATTAAAATTAAATTTTTTTGTTTAATTAATAAGGAATAAATGCTTAAAAAAATTAAAATTCGCTTATATTTAAGCGGTGGCAGATGGGCATAGAAACATGTATGGACTTTTTAAAAATTAAATTTTTGGGATTTAAATGGATAAATAAATATGTTGTTTTTAAAAAAGAGCTTTAATAGTTATTTAATATCGTTAAAATGAAATTTTTTGGGACGGATATATTGCTATAATAGCATGTAGATCTTTTAAATACAAAATTTTCTAACCCCAAAAAAAATTTTTAGTATCCAAAAAACGGGTTAGGCAGAAATATTAAACCTTTTTACCATGGTGATTTTCCTTAATAAAAAAGTGATTAATTATTTTTTCTTAAAAACGGTAAGATATAGGTATAGGAGATATTAATAAAAATTCCCACAATTTTTTTAGAATCCCAAAAATGCAATAAAAAAAAGGGTGTTCTATCTAAAATTTACAATGTTGCCGTTGGTTTCGGTTAGATCTGGCAACGCTGCACTTGCCGAAATATTTTTAAAATGTGGGTTTTTTTAAAAATTTTTTATGGCCCTGTGCCAAATTTCAAAAAATTTTTCTTTTTTGGTTCCCCAGAACTTTTAATGGAAAATTTTCGTGTATATATAATTTTACTACTTTCTGGTAAACTTTCTTTTTTTTATTATTGAAAAAAAAAAAACAAAATATATATATATATATATATATATATATATATATATATATATATATATATATATATATATATATATATATATATATATATATATATATATATATATATATATATATATATATATATATATATATATAAAATTTTACGTAAATAAAAACCCGCGTTTAAAATTTTTTATAAATTATGTTATCTTACAAAAAATTAATCAACTATTGTGTCCTCTCATTTGAGAGGCCAACGTTACCTGATTACTTTGTTACGGGTCGGACCAGTCACTAAATGGGCTACTAAATTAACTTTTTTTGATTTGGAAAAATGGCATCAATCATGGGGCCTTTAAATTACCATCTCATGGGGTTCCTAAGATAGTTTACCGAATTGTGGGGTTTTTTTTTGGCTAATAGAGAATGGGTGTAATGAACAAAAAATAAACATCATACGATATTTTCTTTAAGGTGATTTTCTGCGCTGCTTTTTTACCCCCAAAATTTCTCTACACCTCATATGGGTTTTGGGGTTTAAAAAAAACGTTTTTTTAAATTTGGAAAAAAGGAGGAAAAAACCGATCAATTGAGAAAAACCCGTTTTTTTTTTTATTGTACCACCCATTAAAAACTTTTTTGGTGATTTTGTAAAATTTTTTTGTATTACTTTTTTTATCGGTTTTAAAAAAATTTTTGTCATATTCCAACCTGCCAATGTGATGCGACAATATATTTTTGACGGGGAATAAAAGTTTTGATATGAGGTTCTGGGGGTGATATCGAAAAAATGGATAAGTTTTAGGTGTATTTATGTGTTTCATTACATTTTAATCATTAAGATTTCGTTTTTAAATTTTTGATTGTTGTTTATGTGATACATTCCCGGGTTTTACAGTGTTTGATAATGTTTAAAATTTTTGAAAATTTTAAAATAAGATTAAAATATAATTGGAACTAAAATTTTTTCCATATTTTTTTTTCGATTTTTGAAAAAAACGGTTTTTTTTCCGAAGCGTTAAAACACAAAAGTTCAACCGTTTTCTTTTTTTTTAATACTTGTCTTGAATTTGCCTATCGATTTCTTTTTTTGGATTTTTGTTTTGGGGTTTTTTATTTTCCGGAGATTTGACTCCAAACCTTATTGAATGAGATTCCAAAGACTTTCTAATCTATTTTTTTCCAAAGCTGAAAATTTTTCGATAGAATATTGGTCAATTATTTTTGATAAATCCCCTTTTTGTAAGGTTGCTCACCATTGAGCATTTTGCAAAAAAAGTATTCAGTGTATTTCAGAATATGGGGGGTGAATTTTCAAATATAAAATTTTTTTATTCAGCCCTTTTTTCCAAAAGGTCCAAAAATGTTTTCAAAATTTGAAAAGATTATCCGTATTCCTTGAATAATTCACAGACAATTTTATTGAAAAAAATTTTCCTACATTTTATGAGTCCGCCCCCTGCGTCGTTCCCCAACCCCACAAAGTTTTTTTTTGGCTTTCAAATCTAATATGTTTTAAAAATTTGTCAGAATTCTGACGCATGCCCTTATACTTTTTTCCCGGTTAAATGGGTGTTGTTCCTTGGGGTTTTTTGTTTTTTTCACGAGTTTAATGAGAATAATTTGTCATTATTTATTAATTGTAAAAATAAATAAATTAAATATACAGGGTGATTCACGGTCGATGGTAGGTTAGACGTTTATGAAACGGACGCAAAATTTTTCTGAAAATTTGCTTCTAACACCTACTGTTTATCGATCTAAAATATTTCAGCATTGCGACTTTTGCCCTTCTATCAAAAGTCCTAGAAACTTAATTTTTTAAATGGAAACTATATTAACTAGTATTTATATTCGCCCTTTTATTATAATACTTTTGTTAATATTGCCCTATCCCCCTATCTCTATCGTTTCGAGAAAAAAAATAATTTGTGTTAAATATGGTTCAAAACATATTTAATTAAACTTAAGTAAATTAGTTAAATTATGAAAAGTTGATTTTCGGTGGTAGTTTAGACAGACACGATGTATTTAATTACACCAGAAATCGGCTCCATATCATACAGGGGTCGAAAATTCTATTTTTTCCGTTATTCTTAAAAGGGGTCAAAGACCCATTTTTTCAAATGAAACCCCCTGTATATTATCAAAAATAAAAAGATAAAGAAGAACGCTTAAAAGATGACATTTTTGTCCTATACCAAAAATCATCAATTTTTTTAAATTTAAAGCCCTTTTTTGTGAAAAATTATTTTTTAAAGAATTTAATTTTAAGTAACCATGGAAATATCAAACATGACAGTTTGACTACAAAATAATTCAATTAACATGTATAAGTACCCCGAAAATACATAAAAAAGAAAAAATAAAAATAACAAAATTGTAAACAAAATAACAAATTTTTACAATAAATGCTGGAAATGTTGTCCATTACTTTTTAAAAAAATTTTTAAAAAGTGCTTTTTAACCCCGACTCGTGGTTGCTTTTTTAATTTTAATGGGGATCCAGATCTTCAATACACCGCACTATTCGCCGTCCAGTTCTTCTTTAGTAGGCACTGGAGTAATGAACACCCTTTCTTTTAAAACACCCCATAAAGTCAAGCGGCGTGAGATCGGGGATCTCGGTGGCCAATCCCATGGCCCTAAATTCCTAAACCAACGATCGTCAAACATTTCGTAAAGTTCCTAAACTTCCTGGTGCAATGAGCTGGCGCTCCGTCCGGTTGAAAAAATTTTCCCCATTCTCTCTAAAGACAAATTATCGACGAAAACGTTTAAAAGGGGTCCTTAATTTTTCGAGATATCTCTCCTCTTTAGTGTGTCCCTTATAAAAAAAAAATAAATTTTTTCTTTCCCTTTTAAAAAACAGATTACATTTAGGTCAAATTTTTCTTGAAACCCCATTTCTTTTGTCCTGAGGATTATGATCAACCCCCAAAAAAGCTTATTCCTTCTATTAAAAATCCCATCCCTCGTAAATTTTGCTTTCGTCTCAAATTATTTTTGACAAAAATTCTGGATCCTCCTGTGTAAAAATTAAAGGGTTTCGCAAGGCCCCTCTACGTTCAAAAATCTTCCCCCTTTAAGGGCTTAAACTTTAGTAAATTTATACGGATGCGTTTCGTGATTTTCCAAAATCGTTATCTGACTTATGATATACCCAAATCTTCTTCTGCACTATGAATTGAAGCTTTGGAAAGATAAAAATAATTTAAAAATTATTGTATTCATTTGAAGTAACACGTTTTGGTAATGTTGGGGGCGCTTTTAAATTTGAGCCATAGTTAATGAAATTATTTTGAAATCGTACAAACTTCTCTCCTTCTTTGGTGTTAATTCAGGATACTTTTGGTTTAAAATTTTCCCCAAAAACTTGGCAATGATTTGATCACATTGCCCAGTGTAAAAAATAATTTCTGGGCTTCGTTTAAATAATCAATTTTTTGCGTTCTTTTGGATATTAAACCCCACCGTCAATAACTTTTTATAAGTTACTTATAAAAGTCACCAAACTGTCATTAGCTTGATATTTCACATGGTTATAAATCAAATTCTAAAAATTTTTTCACAAAAAACAGCTTTATTAAAAAAACTTGAATTGGTTATGGGACAAATTGTCATCTTAAGCGTTCTTCCATCTTTATTTTTCAGAAATTCGGGGTTTTCATTTGAAAAATGATCTCTTGACCCCTTTTAAGAATAAGGGAAATAATAGTAATTTTAACACGCCCTGTATGATATGGAGTCGATTTCTCGGTGTAAATTAAATATATCGTGTCTGTCTTCTCCCAAAAACACCCTTTCATGAATTGAGAGCACTAATTTACTTAAGTTTAATTAGCGCCATGTTTTGGACCATATTTAACACAAAGTATTTTTTATCTCAAAAACCAGAAAGATGTATGGGGCAATATTAACAAAAAAGTATTATAAAAAAAGGGCGAATATAAAAACTTTTTAAATTGGGGTGTTATTAAAAAAAAATAAATTTTCTAGGACTTTTTGATAGAACCGGCAACGTCGTAATGCTGAAAATATTTTAGATCGATAGAACATGAAAGAATATGTAAGATGCTAAATTTTCAGAAAAATTCTGCTTCCCGTTTTCCATAAACGTCTAACCTACCATCGACCGTGAATCACCCTGTATATAATGTTATAAATCCCAAATAACAATATTCTAAAATTAAATAAATAACCAAATCTATACCCAAAAATTATAAACTTCATCAAGTCCTAGGTCTTTCTGCATTGTCAGAACCGATGCTGCATTCCCCGTTACGGCTAACCAATTCTTTGGATAATGAAACTTCGAGTTTTTTTGCATTGTATTCTTTTGCAAATTTCATTAAAAAAACCCTTTAAACCTCATCACCCAAAGGACCAAAAGTTTCAAAAACCAAAAGGGAATGAAGATAAAGCGTTCTTCAACTCTTTATTTTTTAGATTTTTTTTATTCTCGCAATACGAGCACCCCGCACCACAAAATTAGAAGTTTTGTCCAGATAGGATTTTGCAAGTGTATGGCTGCAAGTAGCGCCCCAAAAGTAATTTTTTTCCATATTTCCAGGGAATTAAGGTCATTCCATCTACCTTTTCCATCGCTTCTGCAAACTCCAAGGGGGCTCTAACACAGAAGGATTATCAGCTAAAATCAGAGCTCTTTTGAAATGTCATTTTTATCTGACTGTGTCTAGAAGAACGCCCTGTGCTTTTTTGCAGCTTAACCCATGTAGGCCATAAATATCAGCATTTTCACCGCAAACGCGGGTTGTGCTCTCCACACACAGGAGAACCAAGTCTGAGAGCGATGGAAATATGGAATTTTTTGTTATCTAACAAATTTCCAAGGACGAAGATGGAAGTGCGTTAATCCAAGCATTACTTTCAGGGCCTAAAGAGCAAGTAGACGTGCCTTATCTTCACTTGTCTGGCATATGTTTGTAATATACTTGTGACGAGCTTCGCAAATTAAAAGTCAAAATCTTTCTGTTTTTTTTTGGTAATTCTTGTGGTTGATTTTGGCAAACAGATAACCATCTTACAAAACAATTGCTGAAATAATTTCTACTGTCGCAAAAAATATAGGAAAGGTAAAATTTTGGGAAAATAAACCTGACACGTCATTGATTGAACCTAAAAGGCAGAAATAGACAGGGTGGATGTATCTCTTATTCCAAGCCCTCCAAATTTTACTGGAAGAGTGCTTTGTAACCAAGAATTTAATTTAATATCACAATTTGTTATGTCTTGAACAAACTTTGTAATACATTATCAAAATTACAAAGTAATTCTGGAGATTTCCAACAAGGTGAACATCTTGACAAATAAGACATTCGAGGTATGGCAAAGGAATATTTTAGTAAATAATAGGAAATATGTGGGTCCATAAATTTTAATTTGGTGCTAGAGATTTTAAAATTCTGTATTTTATTAATTGAGTATTCAATTTCATTTGACGAAAAGCACTTCCTAATAAATTAAAATTTGAAATGGAAATTACTGACAGATTAGGAACAACACTAAAAAAAATTTTATAGTATATTGGAATGATCTTTAGATAAAACAGTTAATTCACACTTATCAAATTTAAATTTAAACCCAAATCTTTACTTCCTCTGATTATTTTATGAAAATTATCTAAAACCGATTTTGGGTTTCCAGCAAATGTACCGTCATCTAGATACCAAAGATTTATTTCTGTATTTAATGATAAAATAAGTGTATGAATTGCTAAACTAAAAGAGCTGGTCCAAGAGGATCTCCTTGTTGGACACCTCTAGAAAAAATATGTGATCACCGTAATATTAATAATAATATTTCAAAAACTGTATTGTAACATAAAGACTAATTTTAAAAATCCTTATTGTTTAATATTAGTTTAGTTTTTTATGGACATCGTAAGAAAAATTTGAAAGTTAAAATTATATATGTAATGTATACATTTTTTATATTTCTTAACAGAGAAATTATTAAACGGTACTTGTGAAACATCCTGTAAAATTACAATAAGATGACCCATTAATAAGTTGCTTTGGGTTGTTCAATTTGAAAGTGGTTTTATGTTGATCTTAGAAATAACATTTAAATTTGATATCTTTTTTAGATAAAACAATCTTTAAAGATATAATTAGAAATCACGAACAAAATTCATTTTGCATGGGTCCCAGCCACTTGCAAAAATGTCGAATAGAAAATGTCATTTGAGAATCCAAATTTTCGATGATCATGCAAGATTTTTAAGCGACATTGTACTGATATCGTATGCGACAATGCGTATTCGAGATTGGAGAATAGACCGCTAGATCTTGTATAGTAGAAACCATTATACTGTTCAAAGACATTGTTGCAAACGAATCAATAATTGGCAATTTTTCCCGACATTTGCCTCGTTTATTAAAGACAATAATCCGCCAACAAAGTATATCGTTAAACGCGAACGAAAAGAAAAAGCAACCGTCTCGAAGGACCAAAAATGTCATACAGAATTTATCACCAGTCGTGACATGACACAAATTGGAAACCAACGCTTTAAACCGTCGCTAAATTATTAAACGACAAATTGGGACGTTCTTATGGGGTTTAGCTGACGGTACTGATGGTACCCCCTCGTGGAATCCTCCCGGGTTATCTTAATATATACACGGAATTTCAATAAAATGTGTTGAAAATTAATCAGTGAAGATAGTCGAGGTGTAGAGAATGTTGTTCTGCCCAAAATGCAAATTTTCGGTGTTGTATCTCTCTTCGGAATATTTTATTAGCTTGCAGGTGCTGGCAGCCGGTTGTTATCTTTTCGAAAAAGGCGTTTTATCCCAAAAAGCAGTAGGTTTTTTATTGCTGACTAATAAAAAAATATTCTTCTTCTTTTTAACATA
>JAHBCN010008751.1:0-37643 GCA_019359885.1 Listronotus oregonensis | reverse complement strand
AAAATTAGGTTTTGTATTTTTTGTTTTATTGTCAAAAGGATTTTTTTGAAACAAAAAAAAAAATTTTTTTTTGGTTTTTTTTCCAATTTTTTTTTTTCTTTTTTAAAAAGACTAATTTTTTAATAACCCCAATTTTTAAAAAACAAATTAATTATATTATTATATATAATAAAAAAAAAACATTTATTAAAATTTATTTTTATTATTTATATTATTTATTATATATAAAATAATTAAATTATTATATTTATAAAATATATATTAAAAAATTTATTAAAATATATATATTAAAAATTAAATATTAAAAATTTAAATTAATAATTTATAATTATAAAATAATTTAAATTTTATTATTATTTTATTTTATTAATTAAATAATTTTTTTATTATAAAAATAAATAAATATAGGGTTTTTTTTTTCGGGAAAGGGTTTTTATTATTTGTAGGAAGGAACCCCATTTTTTTTTTTTTAAAACATTTATTTAATTGCTAGTATTTTCTGTCTTTATATCTTTTGTATCCATTATCATACCAATATCGATAAACAATATCACCATGCAAAGAAATATCTCGATTTAATTTTTCAAGTGAAAACCGTGCGTCAGACTAAAAAAAAATATAAGCAGATCTGATCTTTTTTTTTTTAGTCCGACGCACCGTTTATTTAAAAAATTAAATCTTTATATTTCTCTGCATGGTGATATGATATTGTTTATCGAAATTGTTATGATCATGTAGAGAAACGGTTTTTATTTTTTTAAGAAAAAACCGTGCATTGGAAAAAAAAAATCAATTAACTTTACTTAGAAATGATTGGGTATTTTAAAAATGTTTTTTTTTTTAATAAATTTAAACAAATTCCGTACAAACGCGACTGGTGGAAATTAAAAAAAATTTTATTAAAAAAAACTTTATACATAGTTCATATGAAATTTTAAAAAATATTGACATTTAATTAGAAAACACCCTGTCTGTATATGTACATGTTAGCATAGGTTTTATAATTATCCCAAAATAATTAGTTTATAATTTCTTTACCAAAATGAAGTTCTAATAAAACAGAAAAATTAAAATTTGGAATTTTAGAATCATCTACTTAGAGGGAATTTCAGTTTTTAATGTTATTTTATATTCTAAATAATAGAAAAATCAAAATTTAATTTTAAAGATTTCCATTTCCATGGAAATATTTTGACGAAAATTTTTTCAATAAAAAGATTTTTATTTACAACATTGGCCATTTAAAATTTTTTTAAATACATGAAAAGATATAAATATGCCCACTTTAGTCCTCGATGACTGTGTACATACAGTTTTTTGTATCATCCAAAATTATATTAAGCTGCTATTTAATAATTCAAAAGTAATATTTACCAACCGTCCAACATATTATTTGTATTTATCACCCACAAGCGTATACAAAACTAACTTTTTAAAATATAACTTCACATTTAGTTGACATTTCATAAAATAAAACAAATGCGTTCGTATGAAAAACCCCCAAAATTTTAAAATTTATTTCAATTTTCCCAGGCAATTACTTTTTTTAGTCTAAAGATTTTTTTTAAAAAAAAATAAAAAATTAAAATTTTAATTAAAAAAATTAAAAATATAAAAATTTATATAAAAATCTATTTCCTTTTTTTTAAAAATGATATTTTGGGGTTAATAAAATTTTTGTTTATTTCAAATGATATAATTAACTTTTTTTAATAAACCAAAAATAAAAATTAAAAAAAAAAAATACAAAATTAAGAAAACATTATTTATGATTAATATTCTTCTTAAGAATTTTCCCCCCCCAAAAAGCTTGGGCCATTTTAAAAATTAACTTTTTTTTAATGTTTAAAAATTTTTTGTTAAACCGATGTTGCAATAAGGGTAAATGGGTGGGTAAATTAAAAAGTTACTTACTGAATTAAAACAAACATACCAGATTTTTTTTTTTCAAAAACCAAGAATTTAATAATAATTTAAAAAAAATTTCCTTTCCCGGTTAAAGCCATGCGTGTTCTCTGATAATTACGCAAAAAAAAAAAAAAAAAATTAACTTTTTTTTATACACTCAAAAAAGTTTATTGTTTTTTTTTGGGTTTTTTTAAAAAAAAACAAAAATTTTTATAAAGTTAAAAAAATTAACAAACCTTTTTAAAATATGAAAAAAAATTTTACTCCAATGTTTGAAAAAAAAAGGAATAAAACATTCCCTTAATTAAAAATTCTGATTTTTAATTATTTTTTACTTTATTTAAAATTTTAAACTTTAAAAAATTAAAAAAACCCCAAAGGAAAAAATTCACGATTTTTTTTCCTTTACTCTTTCCCCCAAACTGTTTTTTAAAAAAAATTTCATTTTTTGTTTATAAAAATTTTAATGTTAAAATTAAAAAACCCGGGGTAAAATTTAAAAAAATTTTGACTATTTTTAAAAAATTTTCTAAAAATTTTAAAAAAACCCCTTTAAAAAAGTCAGTTTAATTTTTTGATTTTTTTTTTTTTTTTAAAAAAAAATTTTGGCTTTTTTTAAAAAATATTCTCAAAAATAAAAATTTTTAAAAAAAAAAAGATTAAAACCCCCTTTTTACCTGATTTTTTTTTTAAAAAATTAAAAAAAAAAAAATTAATTTTTTTTTATTTAAAAATTAAAGCTATGGGAATTTAAAAATTCATAACTTTTTCTTGGCTTATTTTAAACTCCGTTTTTTTTAAAAAAATTTTTTTAGATTTGAAAACAAAAACAATTTTTTTTCAAATTAAAAAACAAAAATTTAAGAATTTTTCAAATTTTTTTAAAAAAACTCAACCTTTTTTTGGTTTTAGATTTTAAATTTATTTTTGGTTGTTTTTTTTTTTTTTTTTTTCAAAAATTTATTTCTTTTTTTTTTCTCAAAAAAATTAAAATAAAAAAAAATTGAAATGGGGTTTTTTTTGGACAGTTTTCCTAATTTTGGGCATTTTTTTTTTACGTGGAATTGGGTATTTTTTTACTTTTTAATCACCCCCAAATCCCTTAAAAATTTATTTTTCTAAAGGGTTTCAGTAATAATCTTTAAAATTTTTTTTAAATTTTTTTTTTTCAAAAACATTTTTTTAAAATAATCTTTTTATAGTTTTTAAAATCCCAATTTTTATATTTATAATATTTTTTTAGTTTTGTTTTTTTCGAAATGAAAAAAATTTTTTTTCATTTTTTAAAAATTTAAAAAAATGAATTTTTTTCCGGGTTGAAACTTTGAAAATATCATTTTTTTAATGATTTTGCACAAAGGAAATATGCAAAATTTCAAACGCTTTCTCTGAGAAAATTTTTTTTAATTTTTAACCCGTTTTTTTTTTTATTTAAAAAGGGTTCCCCTGGGTAAACCTTTTAATTTTAATTTTTTTTTTAAAACCCCTTTTTAAAAAACCATTTCAAAAAATTTAGTTCAATAATTTTTCCCAAAAAAAAAATAATTTTTTTTTAATTTTGCCTTTGACGGGTTTTTAAAAGTTTTTAAAAAACAAACGCCCCGCTGAAAAAATAAAAACCTAAAATTTTAAAGGGAAAATTCTTTTAAGATTAAAGCCAATTTTTTTTAATTTCATAATTTATAAGAAATGTTTTTGAGAATAAAAAAAATTTTCCTTTTGCATTTATTTTAAATTAATTCCTTCAAAAATAAATAAAAAAAAACTAGATAAAAAAAAAAATTGAAAAAAATTAGGGAAAAAACAAATAAGGGATTGAAAAATTTTTTAACTTTCAAAGTTTGGAAATCTAATGCTTCGTCTTTTTTTTGCAACATTTTTAAAAAAAAACATTGATTTAAAAGAGGTCATATTTAAAATTTTTTTTAAAAAAAAAAAAAGTTTAAAAATTTTCAATTTTTGGAGGCATTAAAACTATAATTTTGTTTAAAAAAAACAAATATGTTAATCCAAAAAATTTTCCCAAAAAAACCATACTTAAAATCGTTTTAATAAAACACTAAATGTTTTAAAAAGAAAAGTTTTTTTAAGTTGATAAGAGAGTTCTTCTATGGTATAACAATTAGATGCAATTTTCTATATGTTCTTTAAAATTTAGTTTAACATCGACATAAATACCCAAAAATTTATTAATAGGTAATAAAGCATATAAGGAATATTAAACTTTAAAAAGAAATGTACAGTACATTAGTAAAAAACATTTGTAGAAATTTGACATATACAGGATAATTTAAAAAACATAAGTCATTGCTTATAGAAAGCTTCTTTTGCCAAAAATAGTAAAAAAATATAAACATATTTTCAAAACATTGTTTTCTTTATGATACCGGATGTGAAAGGAAAATTTTTAGAATTGGAATTTTCCCTTTACTTTTTTCGGGATTTTTATGTTTTTTTTTATTTCAAAAAAGAGCACGAAATATTTTCATATATAATATCACAAGAGAAAAAAATTTTGTCGGCAAAATATTCGAAAGGTATGAATGAAAGTTTGTTGTTGGAATTTCGCGAATGAAAAATTTCATGAGCGAAATTACCGAAAAGCAACAAACTTGAATAAAACCTAAGAACAATTTTGCCTACATAATTTTTTTTTCAGTGGTATTCGTCATGACATATTTCAAGTAAGGAGATTTTGAAAATAAACAGAACACAAAATTATTTTATTTTAAAAAATTGCCATCAAAACAAGTAAACTAAAAACTACCTAATTATTTATGTAAAATGTGCAATTATAATAATTATTAGTTTAAGCCTGTTTTTTCAACCACACAGATTGAGTTTGAACCTGGACCTGAGTATCGTAGAGGCCGAAGCTTCATTTTCCTTTTTTGTCCAAATTATTAATTAAATTTAGGTGGTGCTCTGGATTCAGCTAAAGATATGGATTTAAAGAGTTGGTACTAGAATGTCCTGTGAGCTTATTAGCTTCTGGATCACCAACTCCATTTTTTGTTAAAGTAGAGATTGCAAAAGATCGATGGAAATGATTGGTAATTTTAAATTTTTTTGTATCTAAGCCAATTTTTTCAGCAGATTATTTTGTCCACTTTGAAAAGGTATTTAAGCCCAAAGGCATGTTTTTGTACCATACTCCTTTTTTCCAGTTGGGATGTATAGTTAAAAACAATCGCTCTGTGTTCAAGTGAGGATTAGTTGCTCTTTTTTCCATTAATTTCACATATAATCTGACTGGACACAGGTTTTCATTGGTTCTGTTTCTTACTAGCCATTTACTTTTTGTCAAACTTTTACAGCCTTCTTGGGAAGTTTTCGAAAATATGGGATTATATTCAACCCTTCCAGAAAAATTGCCTAAAAAATTAATCTTTAAGCAAACAAAATAAATATAACAATTATTTAGTTACCTACCCTTGAGGTCCAGTTCTTTTTGAAAATACTAAATTTTACAATTAACGGCTTCGTTGCCACGCCAGGCAAGTTCAAAGGAACAAATGTGGAAAAATATTTTTTGTAATCCGTCTGGATTGTCCTCGTCGTAACATTTGACCATTTCCAAAAGATCTGTAGTGGTAATGCTTTTGAACTTACTTTCCTTTTTTCAGGCCTTGCCTGAAGTTGCCGACGCTTTGCATCTCGTGCCAATCGAGCTGATTTAAATATTATGTCCTGAAATGGATCCACTTTATTGCCAAATTCTTTGAAATATTTTTCTTGCACCATCTGTGCCACTGTATTCCACAAAGATTTTATACTAGACTCTTTGTAGTCCTCTCCATTTCTTTTCTTCATGTTATACCCATATTCTTCTAAAATTTTCGCCAAATCTTCTGGCAAAGTATCTTTTTCCAAATTGTAATTTCTTTCCTCAAGAAATTGGGAAAATTTTTCCCAAGCAGATTTTTTCGATTTCGCCGTCTTATAAGGGATCGTGTTATGAATTGCTTTTTCGATCTCAGTAAATGAATTACTTCCAAATCTGTTTTCATTGTTTGAACTAAGTTTTTGCCGATAATTCAAAAATTATGAATGAAAAATATCAGTTTGACAATGTTAAAAAATTGTCGCTGAAATACCATGTTGTTGGTTTTGTGCAGGTAGCAATATTTTTAGCTGGATACCGATTTTATTGCCGGTGTAATACACTCTAGTGAAATATCATTTTTACACTAAATTAACTATACAATCTTGGTGTTTGTAAATAGCGAAGAAATAAAATAAAAACTTCTCTTACTACAACAGACGCATGTGGGCGCAGCTAAATTTTTTTTGTTTATTTACAAGATGGATTAAAATATTTATCTTAACAAATTTAAGCCCACCAAAAGCTGCTGATAAATTTAAATTCATCAATATTTTCCATTATATTTTCTCGTAATATATATTTTTTTAATTTTAAATAGTTTATAGTTTTTATAAATTTTTAATTTAAGTTCCCATTATTGAACGTATGAATTAAAACGTAAAAATATAATTGTTCAAGCTTCTTGACTTATTTTTGGTCATACGCGATTATTTTCCCAAATAATTTTTATCAAGTACGTTACTTTCTCAAGGGATAAGTTATGACGACATGAAATATTTTGTATGTTCAAACTTGACTATTGTTTCCACCCTTAAACCACTGTGCTGCGTAGCACTGACATTTAAAAATTAAGACAATGGTAATTTTTGCGAAAAATGTTTAACGTGTCCACCCCTTGCTTGAACACATGCATTTATCTTCGTTTTATTGATTTTTTTTTGTACCACAAGTTTAAAATTAAAATATCTGAAAAGTCGTTAAGTTTATCAAGTTAATTCACAGAGTATCTTTTTATGTAAAATTAAGCAGAAAATAAGTTTAATGTGCCAAATTATTAACAACAATAATTTTAAAATAGATGTATAATGAAATGAAAATCAAGAAAATGGTAATGTCAGTTTGTTGAAAATGAAATCAATTTTAAAAATACCCAATTTAGTTGTTTTGACTAGTAAAAATTTTGGTCAGCTGGAATAGTCCACAAAAGGATCTTAAAATTTAAAAACACACTAGTAAAACTACCTTGATTGGTAGAAAAATTAAAGCAAATAAAAAAAAAAATTTACGTAATAAGATTTATAAATAAAAAAATATAGTTAAAATAACCAAAACATGGTGTAAACTCTATATTAGAGACATTTGTTCTAGTTCTCCTTAGAACCAGCCGCCACAATTATTAATATCCTTATTGACCACCACCGAGAATAACGAAAATGCCATAAATCTTAGGCTTTCTACATGACAGTTCATTATTTCACAGCAAGATCCTTACAGTGAACTGGAAGCTTGATTTATTTTAGAAAATAGAGCCACTACTAGATTGTTCTGTATGAAAATTGCAAATAGTTACATGGTCAATATTGTGGCTACAATAGGAAAATGGTACAATTATATATATATAACTATATAATATATATATATATATATATATATATATATATATATATATATATATATATAACCAAAATATATATATATATATATATATATAATATATATATATATATATATATATATATATAATATATATATATATATATATTTATATATATATATATATATATATAATTCATAATATTTATATATTTACATAGGTATCATTATGATTAGGATACCTATCATAATAAATATATACTTTGATATATTTAAAATATGTATATATGATTTTCTTATAGTGTTATATATATAATATATATATCACATATATATATATATATATATATATATAATATATATATATATATATATATATATATATAATATATACAGGGTGTCCCGTAATCAATTGGACATAGGTTAATGTAGGATACCTGACATAAAAATAAAGCGTTTGAGCTCAATATCGCTTAGCAAAATGTTATTGGTTTTCGTTCTACAGGGTGTTAAAACTAATTTTTTGCCAAACATTTATTGAAATATCTCGGAATCCACTGGACAGATTAAAGTAAAATTTGGTGTACTCTTATTATTTGGGATGAGGAACAAAAATATGATATCTATTTGGCTATTACCACTAGATGGCGCCACATATAACAACATTGAGTGATTAAAATGGTCATAACTTTTTTGACCTTCCTGTACGCACATGTGCGAGTGAAAATAATAAAACAACATTTAATTCTAGTAAAAAAAGGTATACTTCTTTGATCTCCAAAAAGTAGACTGTTTTCAAAATAAACGCATCTTTTTATTAAGTTGCGCATGAACAAATTATTATCGGAGTTTTGCAAAGTAGGCTTTGCCTAGGATAAAAACATCATAACTACGACCTGTCAAGGTGAAGTATTAAAAGTAAGTCTTTAATTTGGCTATGGTTTGTGTTCTTGTTGTGTTATTTTCGTTTAAAAATGCCGCGTCACAATGATTTTTTTAATGCTCAGATGCGGGATATGGTATGTGTGTATGCTCAAGAAAATTTTTGTAGTCGAAGAGCAGCGCAGCGTTATTTAGATCTGTATCCGGATAGAAGGCAGCTAAATCATCAAACATTTAAAGCATTGTACGATAGATTAGGCGAAACAAGCTCATTTCGTTCAAAAAACGTAAATGCGGGAAGACCAAGGGTAATTGGAGCGGATATGGAAGATGAAATTTTGGTTCGTGTTACCGAAAATCCTGAAACCAGCTCAAGACGTATAAGGCAGCCACTGGTGTAAGCAAATCTTCAGTGTCCAGAATTATACGCGAAAAAAAACTGTATCCGTATCACTTCACTTCAGTTCAGAATCTTCTTCCTCAAGACTTTCCTGCAAGACTCCATTTCAGTCAATTTTTCAGAGAGCGCCAATTGAATGATTTTGTAATAATATTTTATTTACGGATGAAGCCACGTTCACAAGGAGAGGTGCTTTAATTGGCGTAATAAACATATATATTCGATGGAAAATCCTTATGCTTTCTAAGAACACCATTTTCAACATGAGTTTTTAATAAATATTTGGTGTGGTATCTTTGGGTATTGTATTGTGGGACCGTTTGAATTGCCAACTAAGCTTGATGGAGAACGTTATCTAAATTTTTTGAGGAATGATCTACCCATTCTTCTAAAAGATGTTCCCCCAAATTTAAGACTTGACAGTTGGTATATGCACAATGGTGCACCGGCACATTATTCACTGCAAGTCAGAAATTACTTGGACGATGTTTATCCTCATAAATGGATTGGTAGAGGTAGTGAATACCCGTGGCCTGCGCGTAGTCCCGATCTTAACCCCTTAGATTTTTATTTCCGGGGCTACTTAAAATCACTTGTGTATAAAAATAAAATAAATAACCGTCAGGAATTGTGGCAAAAGATTGGGGAAGGAGTCAATACTATCAGGGCACCACGTAGAATCATCATTTGGAGTCAGGCAAAATTTAAATAAAAGAATTAGACAATGTGTCCTTGTGGATGGTGAACATTTTGAACACTTATTAAAATCAATAACCTTTTTCAACCTTATCGTTTTTAATTAAATTTTAGATGAAGTGTTCATGCGGAACTTAATAAAAAAGGCGTTTATTTCGAAAACGGTCTACTTTCTGGAGATCAAAGAAGTATACCTTTTTTGACTAAAATTAAATGCTGTTTTATTATATTCACTCGCAAATGTGAGTACAGGGAGGTCAAAAAAGTTATGACCATTTTTATCATTTAATGTTGTTGTATGTGGCGCCATCTAGTGGTAATGGCAAAATAGATATATAAATAATAAGAGTACACCAAATTTTACTTTAATCTGTCCAGTGGACTCCGAGATATTTCAATAAATGTTTGGTAAAAAATTAGTTTTAACACCCTGTAGAACAAAAACCAATAACATTTTGCTAAGTGATATTGAGCTCAAAGCTTTATTTTCATGTCAGGTATCCACATTAACCTATGTCCAATTAATTACGGGACACCCTGTATATGATTGTAGTCATTTTGTATCCATGACCCTAGAATTGTTTAACGTTTTTAAAACCAATATGCTAAGATGTTCTAAAGCCTACTTGGAGTGTTATTGATACTTAGAGTCTATGCATTTGCGAAACAATGTAGATATGTATAATTTTGTGTTTTAATTAAAAAAGTCAGTTCTTCATACTAGTTCTGATAAATTATATCACATAGTCAATGTTTGATTTAAAGTTACAATAAATAAAAATTGGAGTTTCCTATTTTGGATTTTGAGTTATTAAGCGTTATAAAAATACATTCCTAAAATCTTAAAAATTAACCTCTATTCCTAACTTTTATTAATTAGATAAAAATTAACAAAGTCACAAATATTTTTACACCTAATTTTTCACATCCTAACGCCTTTCACATACTAATAATTTGTAATTTTTGGCAAAAAGATTTTTAAATGAAATAACAAGTGTAACACATGTTTAAAAAGATAATTTTAAGGCGGATCAGGTAGGCTAGAAATATATACAGGGTGTTATTTAAAATTTAAGATTTAGGGTTATTTCCGGTTTAACCGGAAGTGAAAATTACTTTTATTTAGTTATTATGAGCGTGTCATTATGACATGTGCATAAAAATACCGAAAAAAATTAAAGCATTTTAAATATTTATATATTTTGTTTAAAAAAAAGCCGAAAAACATATTGCTAATTTGAAAGTTTTCAAAACAAGAACATTCAGTTTAAAGCATAAATAATTTAAAAAAAAACGCAAATAATAATTAAATTTAGTAAGCTTAAAAAGCATGTAATTTTATCTTACCCTCCGTTTCCAAATAAATGGTACTGGAACTTACCTAAAAATAAAAAGAAACATCATTAAAAAACTGTTAATTACCTAAACATTTAAATTTTCTGCAGTATTTACTTAGTAACCCAAAGTGTAAAACTTTTGTCATGTGTCAAAACTTAATCTTGCTTTAGCCTACAAAAGCCTTGAGCCTTAGTGGACTGCCAATTTTAAAATTTTGAAAAAAATACACCCTGTATCTTAAAAATAGGGCTGTTTTGGACATTCGCTATTATGTCCATTATCATCAGCAGCAGATACTGTTTTAAAGGAATGTAAAAAATGTGTTATACATTTTACAATAATTAGTAGTGGAAATTTGTGTCAAAAATAAATATATCTTTAGATACTTGTATTTATTTTTTATAATTACGAAAACTAGCTGGTTTATAGATTCAGAAGACCATTAGTTCTGTTACGATTTACAAATACTAGGAAAATTATGAGGTCAAAACAATATAACTAAACGATTGTAGATAATGCAAATAAAAAGAAACACATAACATTTATAACAAACAAAAACCAGTTGCATAAGGCAAACGATTTCAAAATCTGGTAAACTACCGAAGTCATTGCCTATATATACCACAATCAAAAAATGTATTTAATTACATTTATTCCACATATTTTAACAATATAAATAATATAGAATAATTATTAGTTACCTAAACAAATAATATTAATTATAATATTATTGAAATTTCCTTGGGTAAATACCAATTTAATTTAAATAATAATTAACCAAATCAAACACCGAATTTAAATTGCGCATATTTAGGGTCTGTGTTAATTTATTTTATTCGTAAAACTTATTTGGTTTTAATTTGGATTTTGTTATAATAATGTTTTAGAAAAGTTATATAAAAGTTTGTTAGCCCAAGTCTTTAAATTTAAATATTCTTACCAAGAGGATTTCTTGATTTAGTAAACAAAAAATTTTGCTTGCCTTTAGTTTGGGTTGATTTTCAAAATAATCGTGTTGTCTTTAGAAAACAGCCTTAATGCTTTTCCATTTTTAGGTAAAATAAAAAGAAAAATGCATAAAAAATGTTCCCTTAAGGGAGAAAATATGTGTAGAAGCTTGGATTTTTTGTTTTGTTTCATAAATAGATTGTAGAATTATTAAAACATATTCTCTAAATATATCAAAAGAAATTCCATGCAGCGCGTGGCACGTAGCGGCCAAGCAGGTATAATAGTCAGCACGTTAGTAGATGCTCATTTCTTTTTTTGAGAGATCTTGAATAAAAAATGTTAAAAGCATTATGTGATTATGTCCCAAAATTAGTTTTAAACCGACTTTCATAGAATGCGTTTAGTTTATACATAATAGACGCGTTTTTTTGAAACTACATTTTTCGAATTTGCTAACTTTTAGCTCCAACAGTTTTTAACCAATCCTTTTCAAACTTAGCACATAATATTTTTATATAAATACCCTTTATGGTTACCTTAATCCTACAATATATATTTATTTTTTTATATTTTTTTATTGCAAAAGAAAGTACAAAAAAGGGGAAAAATCATACTAAATTTTTAAATTCCTAAAAAATATATTAATTTTCAGTTTTTTGTTTATAAAGAGTGAGATGCACATAGAAGATACACTTATAAAAAAACAATTACAAAAATATTTCAGATAAAAATTGTGACTCCCAAAAATTACGTAAATTGCCCAGCCGGATCTCAACTTACAGTAAGCAGCAGCAGATATCTTCGTTATTTTTTGAAAAAAATATTTAAAAATTTTAGTATACATAGTTGAATTCATGTATATCACAAAAAAAACCAACGATAAAATAAAATATTTATATTTTTTGTGTGACAAAAAAATTTGTAAATTACTAAAAATACGCCGTTATACACCTGTTTCCCCCCTTAGGGTAACATACCCAAATGCTGGACTTGTTGCTTCTCATAAACAAAATATATATTATAGGGACTGTTTTCTGAACAAAATATTTTAAAAACAAAAATAATAATCACGACTTTTGCAAGGGCGCGGATTTTTTATATAGATCAATAAATATAAAGATATTATTTGTATTGTAATTGGTTTTATTTTTAATTTAAGGTTTACTACTATATGCACTCTTTACATTTAAGTATACAATTGTTAGGTGTATAAATCTAATTTTTTTTTAAGTTGACCCGCATTTTTTAATATAAATGATGAAGCATTAAATCACTTTTTGCATTTTACACTATGCATATATTTGTTCCTAAGTTCACTGGAGAAAAAATATTTCTTTAACTTTAAAACCCTTATTAACTTATACTTAAACAGAAGAAAAAAACTCAATTGCATTTTTTTTTTATTTGAATATAAGAAGTCAAGAAATTATTTCATAAAAAGAAGAGAAACGACTTGATTGCAAGAATATATTATTATATTGTTGAGAGCGATCTCACCTTATTAAAAAGTAGAAAGCAACTGTCTTAAAGATGGGATTGGCGAATTACTCCGCACGCTAGAGGAAGATCATGTGACGTAGCTAAGCAGTTGCTGCGCAGACGATCGAGGCGTGATAAAGTTTCCTTAGCGTCAATGGCTTAGCGCATCGGCCATGATTTTAATAGTGTGTCTTAATAGAAAATAGGATTAATAAGCCATGATTAAAAAAAATAAAAGAACGGTAAATTTTTTAAAAAATTATAAAGAAACCCGTGCCTTTATATGCAGGCTATAATAAATAATAGAGTTGATGTTTAAAACTAAAAATAATAAATTCATTGGGTTTGGTTAAGAAACTATTTTATTTATTTCTTAAAAAGAAATACTGTTTCTTTCCGAACAACTTTTTTATTTTGAAAAATACGTGTAATGATCCAATAGTGCTCAGTTAACATGTGAGGCGTCAATTTCTCACTGTATCTACCGCTTTTTCATTTATTTACGCTTTTTTGAACTTCACCTAAATTGGCGGGGATATAATTAAAGAAAATATAGCTTAAGTGACATATCATAACCTAACGTCTTATAAGATTTATTAGGTTTTTCATCAAGATGTGCTTCTAGTATCTTAAAAGACATTACGTTGTTTGTTAATTATACTGCATTTTCTTCATTTTCATTTGGAATTTTTTCCTGAAAACTGAAGTGCAGTTTCAGATAAACACAAAGGAAGATTTTATCAGCAAATTGCCTAAGGCCAATAAAAAAATCCGATAAAAGATCTCCTGTTTTATATACAACAATGAGTGGCATGCGATGAAATCTTATGTAAATTATTTAAATCGCCGTTTAAAACACATTGTTATTTTTATAAATAAAATACCATAATGCGTTATTGTAACGGATATTTTATATTCCGACGTGTCATAATGACATTCGTATGGATTTTATTTTTAGTTTTCAAAAGCCATCCTTTATTAGAATAAGTGCTATAATGATTTCATTAGAGTACTGTGTACAGTAGGGATAGATGGGGCATTCTGCGCCCTCCACCGCCGGAGGAGATCGATATCTGGAATTCTCTAGTTTAAAACATAAAAAACGACGTTTTTTATGATTTAAATTTATGTTTTTATGTTTTAAAGAGCTCCTCCGGAGGTGGAGGGCGCAGAATGCCCCATCTATCCCTACTGAGTACTATAATGAAAAACATATTTAGGTATGAAAAAATTATTAAAAACAACAAAAATTAACGATTTAAATTAAATTCTACATTATTGCAATTTGTTAAATTAGTGTTAGACATAGGCGTCGAACTTGTCCCAATATTTTGGTTGTTTATTTGTAAACTTTTGGTTTCTTGTGCACCCAATGATGATATTTCTCCAAGAGTAAATACCGATTTTTTTTTTTTTTTCGTAAGTTTTCTTAGCAACTGTGTCACTTTATCAGCCACCATGACGTTTAACAGTGTGAAGATCTACTCTGGAATCGGTCAGCAGTGAAGCCGAAAACGAAAATTTTCGATATCGCTGGGTCTCATTCATGCATAGGTTTGAACCTATTGCACCATATTTACTCCTTCGACATCGCCAGGCGTTACAAATAATTCTCGGAAATCATTGGTTTTTGTACTAGGTATTACAATTCTAAAAACGAGGGACTGTTTTTAGAATTGTAATACCTAGTACAAAAAACAGTACACACTCGAGTACATCTGCCATTCTTAAGTTTTTTAGCTCCTCTCTTTGGCATGCTTTACTTAAATCTATTATTATTAACATTTTCAATGGCAAATATATTTTTCTAAGTCAAAATTCTGATATTTTTTGGTCCCATTTTCCAAAAAGTAGAAAGGCGAGTAACCCAAATAAAACAAACTAATCGGAGTTTCGTTTTAACAACGCAATCAGGTGAGTAAACTTACTTATGTCAACATTTTGTTTAATTGAGAACGTGCTTCGTAGCATCGAGTAATAACTCCATAAACTCGAAGACTTTTTCGTCATTGATTGTTTTTTAAAATAAGCTAAAAGTACCTTTTTGGGCGCAATACTCTTAACATTTTTCCTGTAACATCAACTTTCATAATTGGCATAAGTTTTTCGTACACGCTTTTAGACTTTTCAGGCATTAATCCAGCAACTGCACAATTAGCTAAATTTTCAATTTTTTGATGTAAATCATCCATTTTACAATTCCTGATAAACTTTTTAATAAATTTAACTACGAGAATAGTATGAGAATAGAAGTTAACCTTTTCATTGTAACCTTAGGTTTCTATGCACATTACGGAAATTAAGCTAAGTTTACATCACTTCAAATGCAACAAAAAAATAATTTTTTAAAAAAATTGTCGAAATATAAATTTTTTTATGAAATTCGGATCATAACCAAATATTATGGCACACGCCGTGTTATCAGACTCGACTAACTCCTAGTCTGATACCTGGTAGTTTCATAGTTATGTCTAAAAACTTAATTTCATTGGAGCTCTTTGGGGGCCAATATCTCCGCAGAGAAGGCTTATACGAAAAAAAATATCTAAACTTGTTGTGTTTCTTTTACGTGTTTTTTTTTCCGGATCCGGAGGATTTTCCATATTTTTCCGGGCAAATTGCATATTAAAGTTTGGTAAGAGTATATTTAGTGGCGAGCTGGTGTAATGGCAGCGTACCAGCCTCTCACCGTTAAAGACCCGGGTTTGAATCCCGCATTATTCATTGGTTTTTTCATAGCTCGTCACCTTACAGAAGGCAATGGCAAACCACTGTGTAGTATTTCTGCCTAGCAAACCCTCTTACATGTGCTTCGTAAGGCACCTTAAGCGGGTGGTCTCCATATCTGTGTCCAGTTGGTACGCAACACAGATATGTGCAAAAGGGCGCCTACGCTCTGAAAAGAGTACGGCACAGCAAGAAGAAGAAGAAGAAGAGTATATTAAACAAGATGTATTTCAAACCATAAAATTCTCTTTTTCTTACTGAACGTCAGAACTTATTAAACAAACTTGTATACAAGAAAAAAAAGTAAAATATTTAGGGCACCAAGAGTTAAGAATGTTTACTTTTAACTTAATATTTATTTAAAATTCTTTACATTTTCGTAATAGACCAAAGAAATAAAAAGTTTGCAAAAATAAAAAGAAAGATAAGTTTTCCATAATAGATATTAATGGCCTTTTAAAGCTAAAACTTTCAAGCGATATAAATTTATCTCGACTACGTTTAAGATATAGGGCACTAATGAACACAAAGAAGTAAAGTATGAACTGGTAATATCTCTAAAACTAAATTTAAAGTTATTTGAAACTTTAATGCATTATCCCATGAGAGATACTTAAAATGAATTTTATTCGGCTTGTGTATGATTTAGAGTCTGAATTGCGATGAATTAATTTATTTTCACTTAGGTTTTACTATTAGTTTTCTAGCTTTATGGAAATGAATTACTCACTTGGGTAAGTGCTGAAGTTTTAAGAGATTTTTTTTTATATTTAATAAGACACATTTATTCCGGGGTAATACCATAAGAGCTCAGATTTAGCTGGATATTTTTTATGCTTGTTTTGAAACACTTACTTTCTGAAAATTTAACGGGAGCTGCTTCTACAAAATTACGAAAGCGAAGCTCAAGTGATTTTGTGGAACAGATCGAGATAAATTGCCTAAAGGTAAGTATGAGAAAACAAGCAAAAAAATATCAGGCTCAAAACCTGAGCTCAAATGGTATTTGGTAAGACAATGCCATGAATAAAATATTTAAATCAACTGAACTCAAAATTTTATTTAAGAATACAACAGAAAGAAAAAAAAACTAAATATTAAAAACAAAATTATTTTTAAAATGAACAATTATTAAAAATACAATTATTGTAAATAATTTGCCCTTTTGCGGTTAACTCTATTACTGATGCAGTTTTAGCTTCTCCTATAAAAATTTGTAATGCTGAATTTAAATGAATGTTTGATGTTGGAAGCATGGTTGATTCAATATCCAAAGATCTACCTCGAAGGTTTGACACAAGATTTTGATGATGATCACTGTTGAGTTGCAAATAAGGTTTTATAGCGTGTAAAGCTACAAGTTTATTTTTCATATTAGTTTTCTCCACCTATTAATTATTTTACAAAATTTAATGTCGTTTCTCTTAAAGTAATTTTATAAAGTGTGACAACACTCTCAATCAATACCTGACTTTATCGATTATTTTTAATGCGATTTTGCATTTACCGTCGCCGCTGTGTTGCCACGTTTCAAATGGAATTTTCCTAAGATTTTCCGGCTATGCTTGCGGGAGTGTTTCGATATGGAGGTGGTTCGTTTCCTTTCAGCGGCACGGTACCGGGCAACACAACGAGCTCCCCGCTAGTTCCCTTTGGCGGTAATGTCCGCTTGACAAATAATGGTTGAAGTGAGAATTCGATAATCAGGTATGTTTGATTTCTGTTTTCGTGTTGGATTCCATTTTGTTTCACTTTTTAATCTTATTTAATCCAAGACATCCTAGTAATTTTGGGTTTCTTTATAGTGTACCTTTGATTTTGTCAACGCTAGCCGATGCACTATTCCTGCTTTTAAAAAGCCAGTCTCTTAAACCCGCATTTATGGTAAGTTCAATTTTGTTTTTTTTCTCTATTGTTTTTTGGTTTGGCCACGTGAATCCCATAAATACCCAAATATTACCTGTTTTAATATTATTATAAAATGTTTTATTTTTTTTGACCTTAGAAGGTTCTAATACAGTTTTTTTTGGGAAATGGTTTCGCCAGTCTGATTTGTCTCTCAGGCCTTTCGTTTTCATCCTTTATGGTTTTCGTTGTGCCGTGAACGTGACATGCCATCACAGTGACCAACTGGATGCTTAGCGAGAGCTGGATATTCCAGGCAGCCTAACCTGCAGTTAAACAGCCGATAAAAAAACAGGTCGTATTTTTCCTTTCTTTATATGAATTTTCTATCGGACTGCGACGACGTTTTTATCTGTTTTATATATATTAATTTCACTAAATAAAATATATGTAAAAATTTAGTTTATTATTATTATTTTTTATAGAAATTGTTAGGGACCGTTTCTGATTTGGAAGAAAGAATTTATTATATATTTTTTTGGTTTAATAGCGCTGTGTATTCTTCTGCTTGTACAAGTAGGTAGTAATAGGCGTTCTTTTTTATACAATTGCGTTGAGTTTTAAAAAATCAGAAAGGTTCAGTGATTCATTTTTTTGAAATGTTTTGAATTACACTTATTTAAGTGGTATGGGATATTATTAATAATATGTAAATATATAATATTTTTTGTTTGTTTTTAAACCTACTGTTTGTGAATTTAATCCCCTTTTTGATATATTTATATTAAATCACCTTTATCTCAGTCTTGTCAGATTTCATAAACATCATACTAATTATTAGAAATTGGTTACTTTCGGTTCAAACCAATTTAAAACAATTATGTAATTATATATAGAAGAAACGCCGTGGCGCCTAATTTACTTTCGTTATATAAAGCAAATTCTTACCCATGGCATTCTGCTCTGACGGCGAACAGCTAAGCCGAAGGATAAATAACTATTTGTAACTCTAAAAAAGGTTATGATGATTGAAGGAATGCTCAGTTATCTTAGTTACCTCTTATTCACTAACACCCCTTTAGCAATTTGACACTGTGCTGCAGCGATGAGAATGATTAGTTTTTTTTTTGTTTTTGACGTCCACACCAATTTTTTAGCTCATATTTTTGCCCACTTAAGAATTTCGTTGTTTCCCTATGGGAATATTCTTGTACCAACCTTTAGTATCATTTTTCCAAAATGTATTAGGTGTTAAAAATCTATCAGTTGAAATGTGATTTGGTCTTGAGATAAAATTTTATAAAATAACCTTACCGGACATATATTAGGTTTTCTCTGTTTTTTATTAGCCATTTGCTATTGAACACTTTTTTATGCCACCTTGGCATGTTTTAGAAAACACTGCGTTGTATTCAATGCGGCCAGTTAACTCCCATTATTAAATTTTGCTGCTTCACCTCCACGTTAAGCATGTTCGTATGCCACAGTTTGAAAAAATTCTTCAAAGGCCTATCGAAGTATTTTCATCCCGTACTAATGCCATATTATCTATTTCACTTTTGGTTAATGCAACGAACTTTCCTTACGCTTTGTCAAATCATTTTGCAACCTTTACGTTTAAAATTGATAGCTTCACGGGCTTTTGAAAGCAGAGACAGTGAAATGACCTAAAATAACTTTAAACTTTTCAAAATACCAATTTTGTAAGATTTTTGCCGTTGAATTCTACATGGTCAATCCATCAGTATTGTAAGGGAATATATCTTGACCACCCTGTAAAAGACTATTTCGTTGCACAAAAAAAATACCTTTTAGCACAATGTGGAAAATATAACTTTATAGGGGGATAAGGGTTTCTAAGATAAACAATAATCTGAAATATATTTTTATAACGTTCCCAGGACTTATTTCATAAATATATCGGTTGTAAATATTTTAAGAACCCAAAAACTTAAAATTTTCGCATCCTGGAATTAAGTAAACATCTAAACAGTAACCAAATATTGTTCGAGATATAGAAATTCACAGAACCACCTCAACGTGGTTTATGGTTCGGGAAAAAGAACCCAGAACAGACAGAACAGATAGACAAATTGACCACCCCGCCTGGCTTTATTATTTTTGTTAAACCGATTTTACCATTATGAAAAAAAAAGAATATATAGAAAGACTCTGTTTCTGTAGAGTATTAATTTAATTTTGAAGTATTTTCGTCTTATGATTTTTTTTTTACCTATGTAAAACAACAAGAAAGAGAAAAATTCAAAATTTACGACAAATTTCATACAGGTTTTTTCTAATCATAGATGGACCTTCTTAGTATAGGAATTAGTAGAATAGGTTACTATAAATATTTTATATAAAAAGTAAAAGACTTGAACATTAAAGCCGTAAATTAGAATTTAAAAACTAAATGAACCCTGATTTAGAACCACTCGCGCCCTCTAGTTCTAAGAGGCCAAAGTGTGCAATAAGGCGTAAAATAGGGAAACCCCGCTAACAGGGCGGATTACAGGGTTAATATTCCTGTTTAATTGTGGAAAAGGGCCTGCCAGGGACCACGCGAAATCAAGTGGGGGTCTATCAGGGAAGGGTGAATAAGCTTCATGGAATTTAAATTATTATTTGAGTTAATTATAGTCTGAACTCTAAACGTGTTGTGTTTTATCGTGAGTTCTCTGTTAGAGGGTTTTTATCTTAAACATTTTTCTTATTAATTAAATTATTTAATAGACAAATAGATAGAATATTTAAGGAATTCACTAAGGGTATCCTTCTTAAGGGAAAGGGTTTATCATCCTTTGTTTTTTCTTGTAAATATAAACAGCAGTAAGTGATTTTAAATATTTTTGTTTTCTTAAAGCTTTATTTCCTAAATTTACCAGGGATCTTATCTTTTCCAAAATTTGGGTTTAACTTACACTTAATAAATAAAACCATGGCAGTTCATTTCACACTAAAATCTAGTTCTCATTGTTTAGTTCTTTTTTAGTTTATCATTGTAAATAGTTGTTTTATTTATATTTGTAAAAAGATTTAATTGTTTTGAGAAATTCTTCTTTATTGCTCTGGGGGAACACATTAAAAAGGGGGGTTACCTTGTGAAGTAGTGCAATCATACCAGGTGGTAGCAAAGAAAACAGAGAGAATCTCAAGTACAGAGACGACGAGAAACAATATAGTTGTAAGAGTAATTGGTAAGATCTAATAACCTAGTAGCCCTTGCATACTAAAACATCAAGAAAGAAGACCAACCTATTTCTAGAGTGCCTTTGTCATCAAATATTAAAGTTCCTTTTAAAATTGAAATAACTACCAACTCTGAAGTGGGAAATGTAGTTCTTGATGTCGGCCACTAAGCTACCATTAACAACTTTACGACAAGTCGCGAGTATCTTCCTCATATGTTTTAAATCTTCAATCGGTTGCCTTTGTCTACATCAAAATTTGCTGCTTGCAAAATATACCAAATTGTTTTCAAATTAATGATTGACTTTTCTTTATATTCTTAGGAATACAATTTTTCATATTTCTTTTTCTTCTGCGTCGCAGGTATTCCCGAATCGGGACATGATAAAAACTATTTTTGACAACGTAACCTTAATCTGACGTACCAGCTGCTTTAACAAATAAATGGCAATTGTTACCATGGTAACGTGCCTATCGAAATTTATCAATTTTTTTTATCCAGTTCACTTTCTGTTCCTTCCTTCTTAGCCGATAGCAAAATACGGTTTTGTGTTTTAGGGATTATTATACATCGGTGAAATTGTCAATGAAGACCTTTAATTTAAGCCAATCGTCAAGATTTGAAAAAAACGGTGTCCAAAGTTCTTAGCAAAATTTTCTCGAACACCTTGTACTTGTTCCTGTGATAAAATAAATTTAAAGAACTTTATACAAAATATAATTCAAAAGAGAATTTTAATACAAGTTTTCAGCAGTTTTTTTATGTAAAAATTTTAAATAACACTTAACATTATATGTCAAGAATTTTCATTTGTCTCGCATAATTTCTGCGATTGTCGCGACTATCATAAGAATGTTTTATCCAACAGCACCCTTGAAAATGTCTGAAGTCCCATCGTGAAAACAATTGCTTAAGCCTGGAGTTTTGCTTCTTAAATGGGATAATTTTAACTTAATGTCCTCATTCTAGCTGCGTAATTGTGAACGGGAGAAACATTTACGGCATTGTTTATCTCTAGAATACTTGGCAATCGTTGTTGTGGGAAACCTCTTACCAGCCAAGTGCGCGAATATTACTGTGTCTGCATATTGTTAACGTGAGTTTAAAAAAGACGCAAAAAAACAACTTAAGACAAAGTTGCAGCGAATACATTAAAACTCTGATTATAAAACTATTTGTAGTGTAGTTATATAACTTGATGTTTTGTTTCGTTTTTCTTAGTTTTCTCGCAGTTATCTTCTGTATTACTTAGAATTTTTAAAGCCGATTTTTATTTATCATATTTTTCAGGAATCCTAAGACCATTAGCAATCATAAATGTTTACTATCCAATACTCAGTCCTAAATATGCTGAAGGACAAAGATAAAATAAAATCAATTGGTGCTCAGCAGTTTTTTTGACATTTACGGCCGAGTGAAGATCGCGTTGTTAAAGTTAGCAATGGACTTAACAATTGCTTAATTTAACAAAGGGTAAAAAATGAAATAACTCGACAACGCAGCATATTTTTAAACATTTCATGGTAACTAGATAACCAGAAATAGTTTAGTTCGGAGTTTTGCGTTTAAAATCCATTAAGCATAAAAAAGATTTAAACCAAATTACCTTGCATCGAAATGCAACACTCCAACAAAGTAATTTTATATATTTTCATCCAAAAAGCAGCACAATAGATCAAAATGAGCAATACTGCAGAACTTCTTTAAATTTGGGTTTTACTACATTTTATTGATACATTTCGGTAGGTAGATTCATTTTATTTTCCTAGAAAATTAGTGTTTTAATTTAATATATATTAGTAAAACTAATTATTTACAAGTAAGCATTCTTAGGGTGTAAATTTAATCTAATAATTTTTGCATGGCAATGAAAAGATGTTCTTGGTTTTAGAAACAGCGCATATACATATAATAATTTTTTAATGGACGCTAGATGAGAGGGTTTTGTACGATTTTACATATTAATTGCCCTTTTTTATTGTTAAACTTTCAGGGCACGCCAAACTGCTGAATGTAATATTCAAAGTGTGGGCGATATAGTTGAAGATATGCCTCTTGATCAAGTTGTACAACTTGTGTCTGGTGTCGTGTGTAATTTTTTTTATGGAATTCCAATTTATCGATTTCAAATTAGGATACGATTTTTGGGGCGCTGATTACGAACCTCAAAAAAATTTTTGGCAATTTCGCTTTGAGATATTCATCATCAAAGTTGAAAATCAGCTAACGTTATTTACACTATTCTCCTTTTTGCATGATTTGATTTTACATAATTGGACACAATATTTTACAAACACCTTTTAAAAACTTTTTTTTATATTAAATTTACATCTTTTTTCCCTTTAATTGCAAACATCCACTTTCACAAACCCTAACGTGGCCGCAACCATGTATACACTAGCAAATATGGCTGCTGCCTTTGAACTGAAAGTTCGCAATTTAATGGGAAAAAGTTGGAAAGTAAATAAAAATACAAGGTTTTAAAAGGTGTTTATAAATATTGTGTGACACTTTAGTGTAAAAACGAATTGTGTACAAAAAGAAGGGGGAATATAGTGAAAAAGAGGTTAGTTTAATTTTTGACTTTGATGATGAATATCTCGAAAAAGAAACTTGCCAAAAATATTTTTTCAGATTCGTAATCAGAGCCCCAAAACCCCCTATACCAAATTTGTTAAAATCGAGAGAGGCAACTCGAGACAATTACCTTTTTTTAGATAATTCACTTTTTTGTATTTTTTAGTATTTAAATTTTATTTATATTAATGTATTTAGCATTTTAAACCTTGAATCACAAGCCCAAAATTTCCATGTATAAGTAACGCTTAAATGTCAAAATCGAATTTTGCTATCGACCCATGATTTTTTTTTTTTTTACATTAAATGCTTTTTGAAAACCACTTTTTAAATAACGCGCCGTGTCTCTGTATAAAAAGAGGTTTCAAAGCAACATTTATCAAGTTATTGACGGATATTCTAGACGGAGAAAATTTTTACTATTTACCATAATATACATACGGTATTTTTAAATTTTTATATACGACAGTGATAGAAACAAGACTATTTGAGAAGATAGATGTTTTAAAAAAAGTAAAAAAAAAATAAAAAAATGACTGAATTTCATAGATTATCAATACTGCTTTTCAAGATAAGAATCTGTTTTTTACTGATAGTTTATTTGTTCATCCAACGCTAGATGACGCAGGTTAAAAATAAATAATAATTTGGCTACCCTTGGGGGGGGCACTGGCAAATATACCTGGAGTAGACGATTTTGTTATTGTCTTCTCTTGAAGTTTTTTCATAATTTAAGTTTTAATAAATAGGTTCTTATTTAGATTAATTTTAAGGTCTGCAGAACTGACTTTAGTGTCTGTGTAGTCTTCTGTGATTGTGAATAGAAAAGGGCCCATAGGCCGTTTGCACCAAATCTTAAGTAGATTTATTAAGAGGCTTTTAAAAACCCAGGGTAACTTAAATTGTTCGTACCATTAGATTTTATTGTAACTAACCCAAGAGTACTTAGAAAGATGGCAACGTTGCATCGTTCTTTTTTAAATCTTACAACAAATAACCAGGATTAACTGATATTGATTTTTCCCTTTTTTCTAGCTTGTCATTGAATGTTTGGCAGTAATCTGACTTGAATCTTTAAATAATTAAATCTTTATTTTTTTTTATTTTATAGACAATATAATATCAGTCAGTATATAAATCTCTTATCTATAATATTATACAAAATAAGTCGTAAGTTTGTTATTTTTTGTTGTAAAATTTATAACAATAGGGAAAAAAAATCAAGGGCCCCTTTTTTAAAACGGGGAAAGGGGGGACAATTATTGTCAATATGAAATATAAACACAAATACATAATTAGAAAAAAAAACACTTTTATTTTATGTGAACAAATTTAAATATTCCTGATTTACAAAACACCTAACATTTAAAAAAATAATACAAACTTGTCATGGTTAAACTAAAAAATGATCTTCGATTGCTTAAGTAAGCTGAGCACTGTTGACTTGGTTTTAATTTGGCCTTTTGAAAAAAGGGAAAAATTTTCTTCCCTAAAAGGTTCCCCTTTTTAAAAAAACACAGCAATTCCAAAAAAAAAAAGGAAATAAACCTGGAAAAAAACCATAAGTAATAAAAAAATTCCCCCGTTTCTAATTTTTCCTGGGGAAACAATTAGCATCGATTTAAAAAAAAAATCCAAAACACCATTGTTTAAAAATTCCGTTTTTACATAATTTATTTTTTTTAAATTAATTTTAAAAAATACAAAAAAAAATAAAAAAATATTTCCAAACAACTTTAAATTACTTTTAAGGGGGCATTAATGCAAAAAATCCTAAACTTAAAGTTAAGGGACCATTAAGGACCAATTTCAGCTGGTTCAAGAAACATTTCCAAAAAATTAAAGGGGGGTTAAGCTTAAGAACAACTTAAGTGTCGCAAAAAAATTTTGGTGCAACCGGCCATAAGACCTTTTTAATAATAAAGTATATATTAGTGTTAAGATATTGGAAAAAACCCCAGACTCAAATTTTTCAGGTGATTTTTTACTTATGGGCCAATTGCCGATTTCTTTGAAGCCGATTTTCACTTAGGGGATTTAACCAAAGTTATCCTAACATTTATAATGTTATCCAAAGTCATTTACAGTGCTCACCAGGTTTTTTATATTTATTTTCGAAAAAAAAAAAATTTATAAAAATCTTACACCCCTTTCACAGATTTTTTCATCGCGCACAAAATGCCAATAAAAACTGAAAATGGGACACCCTGTACGTCGGTGCATTGTAGTCCTAGATTATGTGTGAGACTGATAGAAAGTTCCCCCTTATTTTACACAAGTATTTTGGTATAATAGCTCTTACCTTAATGGCCACTCCAGTCCTACCAGAATAGTCAATATAACTCATTTCAACCAATTTCCCATTTTCGAACGACATCCGGTCTTTGCACTACACGAGACCACTGTAGGTACATATAAGCGGTATTATGCAGAAAGGAAGACTTAATTTCGTCTTCTCTATAATCCCTTAATGCAATAAACGAAATATTAGCCGGGAACTGTAAGACATTTATGGGACAATCTATTTACTAACTTCCCTTTGTCTGCCGCCGGTCATATATGAACAAGGAAATAAACTACCTTTGAGCTTTGGGGTATAAGTAGAACTGACGATATATAAAGTGTATTAGGACAATAAAGTAAAAGCTGCATACTGAAAAATAGTCTCTTGTGTAACGTTACAGCTTGAATTATGACTGATTTTTTTTCTGAGCACACAAAAACTTAGTAATTGTCTCGAAAGTTGCCTCCTCCCCGATTTTGACCAAATTTGGTATTCGGGGGTTTTTTGGAAAGCTGATTACGAATCTAAAAAAAATATTATTTTGGCAACGTTTCGTTTTCGAGATATTCATCATCAAGGTTAAAAATCAAACTAATCTTATTTACACTATTCCTCCTTTTTGTAGCACAGAATTCTTGATTTTTACACTAAATTAGCAGACAATAATTTACAAACACCTTTTAATACCATGTATAACAGTAGCGATTTTATAAAACAAATATGGCTGCTGCCTTTGGACTTAAAAGTTTGCAATTTAATGGAAAAAAGGTGTAAAATAAATAAAAATTTAAGGTTTTTAAAGGTGTTTATAAAATATTGTGTGCCAGTTTGGTGTAAAAATCAAGAATTGTGTACAAAAAAAGGGGGAATATAGTGAAAATGAGGTTAGTTTAATTTTTAACTTTGATGATGAATATCTCGAAAACAAAACGTTGCCAAAAAAAATGTTTGTTCAGATTCGTAATCAGCGCCCCAAAAAAAAACCCGTATACCAAATTTAGTCAAAATCGGAGAGGAGGCAACTTTCGAGACAATTTTATTACCAAAAATTTTAATTATTTTCCTTATATCACTGATTTCACTAAAAATTCTGCCTCCTAATATGTTATCTTGAAAATTTCACACCAACATTTTTCGACCAATAAAATACAAGCATTACTCAACGTTGCCATGGTAAGCTATGTATTTTTTCGGATTTTTTCTCTTTCTGGGAAACCCTGGAAGGTATTATAGTGGAAATTTATTGACATAAGAAAAAGTGACAATTAACAATACACAACTTTATAAAACGTATTTTGTTAAACTTATTTATATTATATTGTTTAAAAAATAAAAAAAATTACCAGTTTTAGTAAAGTAAACTTAATATTCGAAAGTAATTTAAGATATATTACATCTGAAACTGATGCTTCTATGTAACTAAAATTGGTAGAAAAAAAAATTGGACCGCCCTTAAAGCTTAAATGTTATAAAGTATACGTAGGCCCTTGGTAGACTTATTGCTAAAATAAAATTTTCTACCAGTTTAAGTAAAGTAAACTCGGTATTCGAAAGTAATATAAGATATCCGAAACTGATGCTGTTATGTAACTAAAATTGGTAAAAAAAGTTTGAACCATCCTTAAAGGTTAAATATTATAAAGTAGACCTAGAGCCTTGGTAGACTTATCGCTATAATAAAATTCTCTACCAGTTTTACTAAAGTAAACTTAATATTCAAAAGTAATATAAGATATATTACATTCGAAACTGGTGTTTCTATGTCAATTTTACCATAGAGGAGCTTTTTTTTTTATTGCTTCCATACCAATATTTTTTTATTATAAACGTCAATAATTATTGGTGTAAAATTTTCTTACCAAATACCATTCGGAATCAAATTATGCCAAACAATTTCTTTTCGCTCACGAATATCTTGAGAAAATTATCTTTCGCCTTCGGCTCGGGATAATTTTTAAAATATTCGTGAGCTCGAAAAATTTCCGGAAATAATTTGACTTCTAATGGTATTACTAGTGAAAATTTTTTGACATAATGACAGACTTTTTTTGACAATTATGGAATAAAATTATAATTTTCTAACCGTTATACCAAAAAAAGCATACATAATATAAAATATTAAGCTTTGTTAAATATTATAAAGTAATTTTGCGCCACTACAACTAATATTAAGAGTGCATTTACGCTACACCTTAGGGGTCGGGCGAAAGGACGCGGAGACGGTGGGCGGAGACTAACAAACTCCACTACCACAATTTTCGTATAGCCGCATTAAAAATATTATATTTTATTTAGGTTCTTCCAAATTCGGTGTATCGATGCGATGTTGTTTCCGATTGCAAGCCTACAGGAGATAACGTTTTTCGGTAACTAATTTTCACTTAAATGACATAAATTATACACCATTTTAAAGGTAAAGAAATAATCTAGGCCCTGTTTGTAACGGATTTTTGAAATATAAGTCTCGTTAAGAGAAAATAGTATCTAAAAATAACCGATTTTAGGGTGACTTTCACTCAAGGAAATATTAAAAACTAAATTCAAATTTAAAAAACTATTACAGCAGAAGCCTAGATTTAAGTGTTGGCTTTCATATAGTTTTTGAAAATTATCGATAACTTATACCGTTTATTAGGAAAACATTATGCCCCGAACATGTAATAAGAATATCTAAGTGTTTGTTACAAAATAATATTTCTTATATATACACTTTATTAACAAACAAAAATAAAATTAAAAGTGGAAACGAAAAAAATTAGGGGCCTGAAATTTCTTTTCACTTCTGTGCCTGTAAAGCCATTAAATATAAAGTTTAATCAAAATAGAATCAAAATATTCGATACAAAATGGAGTAGAGAAAACAGTTTACTTAATAATCTTTGATTTTTTTTTCAGATGTGGTAGGTATTTTCTAAAATTATTTTTTAAACCCAAATAAATATAGATCCCTAATTTGTTTGTACTTAATTAAATTTTTGGTAGTGAATTTATTGGTTATCAGGTGCTTTAAATTTATATTTGTTACGATCTTTAGCACAAACATATGTATTGATAAATGCTGACCAAACACTATTATAACCGATTACAGCCTTATTAGGCTATAAAAAAAGGTAAATTGTACCCACGCCACATGACGAAGCAACCATTGCCAGAATTGTTGATTCAGCCCTGTAAATAATTATGAAATTATCAAACAAAGGCTTTTTTTTCTGTAGACCCTCGGGAACATTCATCACCACTAACATATGCCTTGCAATGAAAAATAAAAAAATTGTGTAGTTTTCCCACCCCCAAATAATTTTCACTAGTAAGACCGATGAATAATTTTTAAAATTTAAAATTTCACCTCAGAAATCGCCTTTCGGGGGTTTCTGGCCACGGATTCGCAACTAGCGACCCCAAAAACCTCCGAGAGAGGGTTTCCGAAGTAAAATTGTAAATTTTTAAAATTTCTCCATTTCTGTCACTCCTAGGGGTGGTTTTGATGTGGTCCAACTACCCCCACAAGATTTTTGGCCGCGGATTCGTAATCAGGAACCCCGAAAACCTCCGATAGAGGATTTCCGAGGTAAAATTTTCAATTTTTAAAATTTCCCTATTTCTGTAACTCCTAGGGTGGTTTTAATCAGATGCAACCACCCTTACCTAATTTTTGACCACGGATTTGCAATCAGTGACCTTAAAAACCTCAAATAGAGTATTTTCGAGGTAAAATTTTGTCTTTTTAAAATTTCCCCATTTCTGTAACCTCTAGTGGTGGTCTTTATGGGGTGCAACCACCCTCACACGATTTTTGACCGCGGATTCATAATCAGCGACCTCGAAAACCCCCAAGAGACGATTTCCGAGGTAAAATTAAATTTTGAATTTTAAAAATTTTTCATCAATTTTACTATTGGAGATTATTTGGATGTGAAAAACTACCCTAATTTTTTTATTTTTTATTGCAAGGCAGATGTAAGTGGTGATTAATGTCCCTAAGGGTCTACAGAATATGTACAAATAAAAAGTTTTAAAATCGGAGCTGTTTATCAACTTTTCCGCATTTTACAGTATTTTCTGGCTTATTTACTGGGCTATAGGACTAGCGATATAATGCATTTTTAGTCCGTTGTCCAGCAGCTTTGAGTAATTCACAACACTTCCTTTAATAATTATATAAAGGGTCTTACTTGTTATAAAATCTTACTAAAATACGATTGGAATATACCAGGTGGTTCAATAATTAAGTCTAAAAAACTTGATTTCGTTGGAGCTCTTTGGAAACCAATACGATAAAATTTTATATGAACTTGTAGTATCCTTTTCACGTGTTTTTTTAAATCTGAGTGAGTTTCCATATTTTCTCGAACACCCTATACACGTTTCAAATTGATAACCTCTATCATTTTCTAGTATATATATATATATATATATATATATATATATATATATATATATATATATATATATATATATATATATATATATATATATATATATATATATATCCGGGTGTTGCAAAAAATGGTATTAGGATTTATTGAAGAGCAAAATAAGTTCCACCCAAAATGAAAATTTGAGCATTTTTCAACCAACCAGTAAAGAGTAAACTGCTCAAATACTTCTGCAACGTAGTATCTCATTATGCACCCTGTACTCTAGAAGTCAATAATAAAAACACCATATCGATTTATCAGTGACAATTTAGATCATTAATTTATAATGTTATTGCCAAAACTAAACAATTTTATATGGGAATTTCAAAAAGAATCCTCGCATTTCATTTTAGTTTACAGCTAATTCCAACACATGCACTCACAGTTACGCAAGACAATAAAACAAATTTGTCTACATTTAGAAATCAATTTATGACCAAAATATCAGGATTTAATCAAATGCTCAAATATTCCTCCATTAACTGCCAGACAATAAATAACCCAAACGATTATAAAACTCATTTCTTACGTTGGCTAGTTGGTACATCGATATTCTGGCACATTCAGCGGAAATAGCATTCCTTAGCTGGTCTAAATTTTCATATTTTTATTGGTATAAAGCTTAGTTTTTAAATGTCCCCATAGAAAAAATCGTTTGGCGAAAGATCCGGAGACCTGGCTGGCCAAGATATTGCGTGGTTCGGGCCTATGATGTCGTTATTAAATGCGTTGTTCAAGTATTCGCGCACAGTTCTGGTACTGTGTGCTGGGCAGCCATCCATTTGATACCAAATCTCTTGATTTTCACGAGCAAGGTTGTTCAAAGCAGGCAAAATTTGTTCCTCTAAAAGTTCCAGAAAGTACTCCGCATTCAAATTTCGGTCAAGGAAAAATGGTCCAAGGATATGGTGGCCGAAAATTCCCGCCAAAACATTAATTTTTTGTGGATATTGAGTCCTTGTCACAACAAATCGATTTTGGTTTTCGTTACTCCAGTACCGGCAATTTTGAATGTTGGGTTCGTTGTTCAATGTAAAAGTGCATTCGTCAGTAAAGCAAAAATTTTGTAAAAACCCTGTCAGTGTTTGTCCTCTCCATCATCTCAAAGCAAAATTCCTGTCGTCGTATTTGGTATCCGTCTCTAATTCTGGTGCTTTCGTACTTTAAGGTGGTATTTACACCTTTTTAAAATTCAAATATTGTGGTGTGGTCTTGTCCATTGTCTCGTGCTAATGTTTCCTTCGGCCTCCTCTACACAGAGTATCACGTCTAAACCCTCTCGTTTTGTACAATTTGTCTCTGATTTTCAAGTCGATTTTACTTCACATTTGCAATTATTGATTACTGTGCCTGTAGTTTCAAATTTTTCTATCGTCCGTTCTATTTCGATTTACTTGGTATTGCCTATTGGGAAAATAGGCTGCAACCATGTCCGTACTCTCGGTAACTATTTCCTATAAAACCATTTTATAATAGTATTTTATTTTGATTTGAGTATTCATTATTTAAAAATGATGTAACATTGATCTGACAACTTGAGAATAAGAGGTTAAATAATTTTTCGGTATTTTATTATAAACTTTTAATAATACAGGGCGTAAGAAGATAGGATTCGTAACTTATTTTAGCATTTATCTCATAGCTGGGTTAACAAATTGAACAAATTTTCGTGCTCTTTAAAAAATCCTAATAATATTTTCCTCTAAAATAATTAGGGACCAATATTGGACCACTTCAAAATTTACATGGATTCCTATGTCGCGCTCGACGATAACACCCGTATATATATATATATATATATATATATATTATATATATATATATATATATATATATATATATATATTTTATATATTATATATATATATATATATATATATATAAAATAATTACCATATGGCACTATATAATATTCATGATCTATGCTGAATGAGGTATATATATATATATATATATATAATAATATATATATATATATATATATATATATATATATATATATATATATATATATATATATATATATATATATTTCTTTGAAAGCCCTTATAGATTATAATATATAGATATATTCTAGTTCCAATAATATTACATAGAGATGTTTCAAAATGATAACATTCTTTTCTTTTGAAGTCGGCTAAATGAAAGCCAAATAACTACGGGATTCCGATAGCAATCTAAAACGAAATATGCTTTTTAATTTGAAAAAAATCTTATATAAACTTTCATAAAACTATCGACCAGTGCAAAAGCTGAAACTTAAATCTTATCTTGACCAAGCCCGGAAAATCCGTAACTGCATGGCAACAAAAAGAAAACTCGGAGAAAACTCATGAAAACCTGCGGAAAAAGCTGCAAAACTTTAAAAACACATGTTTCAGTTGAAAAGTTTATAATTAGAGATGAAAGGCTTTTTGCTGTTGGAGATGTTCGATAAGAGGATGAGCTTGTGCTAAGTACTTATTTTAAGGATGTATGCGGACGGCAAAAGCACGATGCTTTTTGTTGGTTAAGAAAAAAAAATAAAAGAGTTTTATTTGTTCGTATATTAAATAATACCGGGATGTAAAAAATTCTATGTAATTTTTAATGGAATCAATTATCGGCTTTTCTAATTATTTAGGAAAAAATATTTATTACCGGCATGCAAATCTACGTTCATGGTAAAAAAATAGATTTTTCTGATTGCGAAAAAAAATAAAGTTGTATTTATGACGACCAATTAAGTTAAGTTAAACTAAACTAAAGTAACAAACTCCGGCATTTGCAATATTTTTATGCTTCAATTAATTATTATTACTATAACAAATATTAATAGGTTAGAAATACAGGGTGTTTCGGATATTAGTGATTTCATCCACCCCCAGAGGCAATAATCCAGTGGGTTTAGGTCTGGTGACCTCGATGGCCAAGCTTGAGGTCCTCCTCTGCCAATTCAACGATCAGGAAAACGATTATTCAAGAAATTACGCACCCGGCGACCAAAATAGGTCGGGGCTTCATCGTGTTTCTTCAATATGTGTTTTAAATGGTCTTTCAAAAACCGTAAATATTCATCTCCAGTAAGACCCTCATTCAATACAAAAGGACCAAACAACTGGTCGTTGAGCATTCCACACCACACATTAATACTGTATCCATGTTGAAAGTTTCGTTCAAACGTGGCATAAAGATTTTCATCTGAGCACCGATGTTCATTGTGACAGTTATTGATTTCATTGCGAGTAAACTGAGCTCCATCGCAAAAATGTATTTATGTAGGCCTCGATTTTGTTGGATCCATTTACAAAATTGAACCCTTAAGCCATAATCACCTTCTTGAAGATGTTGAAGCGGTTGAACATGGAAAGGCTTTAAACCGTTTTTTTTAAGTGTCTTCCAAACGCCTACATGTGATTCTAATCGAAGTTCTTTCGTAATCCGCCTCGTACAAACACCTGAGTTCTCGTCAGCCATATCCAGAACACTCTCTTCATTTTCCACATTTAGACCCGCCTCTCGTTCAGAATCGATCCTTACGCTTGGAAACATTTCTGTTTCCTGAGCATTTGCAAAATCTTTTTGAAAGGATTAGGAATTCTTCGATTTGGAAAACGACGTCGGTATTCATCAACAGCACGTAATGCGCTACCATTACAGAAACATACACAAATATCATGTCAGCATACTCCCTACGGGTGAATGCTTGAGGCATTCACGTATGGAACCTTTTTTGTTTTCGAGTCGAAACGCTCAGAATCAATCAAACTAACAACCATGCTTGTCAAAACTACCAGTCAATTAAATAAGGTATTGACAAGCAATTAAATACCTACAAACTGAAGTTAAAAATACAAAACTTCCAAAACTTGACAAAAAAACTTTAGAACCGATTATTTTAGAGACGGTTAAGAATCGGATTAAAACATATGGATTAATTTCTCCTATTTTGACTTCTGAACATGTATCCAAAATATCTCCCTTTCTTCCCGAAACACCCTGTGTATTTAAGATTTAAGAACAGTTTCATATATTTCTCTACTGGCTGCTGGACAATAACTCAAACGTTATAAAATTATCTTCTTATATTGGCTAGCTGGTAAATTGAAATTTTATTGTATTTTGCAGAAGTAGCATTCTTCAACTCGTCCAGATTAGGGTAATTTTTATCTCTGTATATCCTGGTTTTAAATGGTCCCAGAGAAAGAAGTCACTTGGCGAAATATCAGGAGACCTGGCTGGCCAATTTATGGTGTGATATAGGCCATTAACATTTTTAATAATAGTATAGTGCAAATGTTCCTAATCAGCCAGGGTATTATCTGCCAGGCAGCCATCCATTTGGTACAAAACTTCCTGATTTTTCCTGAAGGCATCATTTAAAGTAGGTAAAATTTGTTCTTCAAGTTTCAAATAATATTCTCTATTCAAATTTTGATTAAAAAAATGATTTAATAATACGTTGTCCAAAAATCCCCTACAAACATTTACTTTCTGTGGATTTTGCGTCCTCGTTTCGACAAATCTGTGTTGGTTTTCTTTGCTCCGCTATTGGTAGATTTGATGATTAAGTTCACTTTTTTAAAGTAAATATGCATTAATCGGTAAAACAAATATTTTAAAAAAATTGCTGTCCATGTTTGCCCTTTCCATCATTTCAAAGCAAAATTCCTGCCGTCTATTTCATCCACATTCCTTAGCTACTAAAGTCTTTTATATTTGTATAAGAAGTATTTATGCCGTTTTAAAATTCGGAGCTCTGTTGAGTGATCTTTTCCTATGATATTCTAAAGTTTCCTTGTGCTCACCTTCCCTTTAATTTTTTCTACGTGCAATAAATCTTCCAAGTCTCTATCATCTCTTACATTTTCTTTTCTTTGATATTCCCTTGCCCCACATCTGCAGTTATTTATGACTGTGCCTTTGGTCTCAAATTTTTTAATAGTTTATCGACTGTTGATTCTCCATGTATCGGTCTATTCGTATACTGAGCAGCGAACATGTCTGATACATTTTTTTGTAACTATTTTTTGATTGAACAATTTTTTGATAATGATAAAGCGCTAATTTCAAAATGAAACCTTCTTCTTCTTCTTTCCTGGAAGCCGTCTTGATTCACTACCGGAGGCAGCGCAGCCTCTTGGGCTTTTTGTGCCTAATCTTCCATTATCTTTTATGCTAATCCTCCCATTAGTCTTGTTCCTTTTACAAGTCTGCATAACCCCGAGACTGGTTGGTTGATATATTCTTGTGGGCTCATTTCTGTTTTTTTTTTTATCTTGGGACAGTCCACGAAGGCTGATGCCTAAGTACTAACGTACCGTGGGTGTCTTTAGTTTGGTGAGAGGGAGTTTGTTCACACGGGACTTAAATTTTTGGAGATTGGGAGGAGAAGGAAAACTTCTGCGGGCAGCAGGTTCCATAGTCTTGACACTCTAGGGATGAAGGAACGAAGAAAGCGGGAAGTTCGGGGCCTTCTAACTGAACTGTAAAAGGATGCATAAAAGTTGCACTACGTGTTGCTCTGTTGGGAGCTGCCAGAGAAGGAATTATACTGGCCAACTCCTCTGAGCAGAAGCCGTGAAAATACCTATAGAAGAGCGACAGATCTCCTACAGCTCGACGGTGGGCAAGAAGAGGAAGCCTTTCTGTGAGCGTTGGATCATTAATAAGACGAATGGCTCTTCTTTGAATGGAGTCCAGAATGCTAAGTGTTGTAGGGGACGCCATTACCCAGACATGAGAACAATATTCTAAAGAGGGTCTGATTTGGGATACATACAGAGTGTACAGATTGGAAGAAGATAAATATTTTCTGGCTCGGAAGAGAAATCCAATCTTTTTTGAAGCTGCCGAAGCTATGGATAAAATGTGTTTGTGCCAGTTGAGGTTATTCTCAAAAGTAACGCCGACAAGATTAAACGACTCTTTGTTCTGCAGAACTTGGCCGCTCATATGTAAGGGATGAGCATTTGCAGACTTTTTTCGCGACAGCGAACATGACTGTGTTTTCGAGGCATTAAACTGAACAAGATTTTTGGCGCCCCAATCCAAGATGAGTTTGAGGTCTTGTGAAAGAGATATCTGCATTGGCCTGCGCTTGTTTTCGAAATCAGGATTACACGGTGGCTTAAGAAATTGAATACTAGAGTGGAGGGTACTATCGTCAGCAAAACTATGAATGGAATTGATTGTGGAAGAGAGAAGATCGTTAATGTGTAGAAGAAACAGCGTGGGTGCCAGCACTGAGCCCTGGGGTACACCAGCATTAATTTGGTAGAAGCTGGAGGAATGACCATCTACACTAACTGATATACGTCGATTAGAAAGGAAACTGGAAAGCCAAGAGCAAGGCTTAGGTGGAAGACCGTAGAAGGAAGTTTGTTAAGAAGCCCATCATGCCCCTGATCGAAAGCTTTGGATATGTCAAGAGCAACGATCTGGGATTCACCAAGAAACTCAAGGGACTTGTTCCAGTTGTGTGAGACAAAGGAAAGAAGATCAGCTGTGGATCTACTGTGACGGAATCCATATTGTCTATCATGTAAGATCTTATGTTTTTCCAGATACTTTAAGATTTGGGAATTAATGAATTTTTCCATTACTTTGCAAACAACTGAAAGAAGAGATATGGGTCTATAGTTGGATGGGAGACTTTGGATCCTTTTTGGGGACAGGTTGCACACGTGCAGCTTTCCAACTCTCCGGGAAAATGCCTGTGTCGTAAGAGATTTGAAAAAAGGCGAGTTAAGATGGGTGCAAGCTCGGGAGCACATTTTTTTAAGACGATTGCTGGTATGCCATCCAGCCCAGATTATTTTTTAGTATTAAGAGAAGAAAGAATACGCTTGATCTGTTGATGGTTGCCCAAAGAATGCCTGTTTTTTGTGATTTAATGCTTCACATTCGCACAGGATATGGTAGGCTGTTTCTTCCCCCTCGTCGCACATTATGCAACTTGGTTTTGGTCACTCCAAGGGCAGGTTCTGGTCCAAAATATGCTCGCTACTCATCCGCTTTTTCGTTGCTTTCCATTCCCAAATGTCCTGGTACCCACAAGAGAGTTACTCTGTTGCGGTCTCCCAGGAAAAAAGTAACCTTAATTTACAACTAATTGGTATTTTTATTGTTATTCATAAATATAAGTACCATGGAAGTAGATCTGCATGCTCTTCAATATACTTTAATAGATTTTTTCTTCAAAATAATGCCCTAATAATAATTCCTCTCGCCCACCGACGGCCGAGGATTACCTTTTTTTACAAGTATTTTTATGGCTTTGGTTTTCAAGAATTAGCAGCGCCTAATAGAGCAACAAGAAATGCTACTCTTATGCATTTCTTTATAGTCTACTGAAGAAGCTCGAAACTTTCACTCCAAAACGAACGTAATCTACGTGTTTTAAAACCTTAAAAATAAGAGTTTTGACCACGCACTATTGAATTCTATTCTTTTGAGGTTGAAAACGTGAAAATTTAAATATTGCTTTTCAGACCCGTGACTGGTTTTTTAATGTTCATGCGGAGGAGGGTCTAAAGAGGAGCTGATAA
>JAHBCN010008750.1:0-37548 GCA_019359885.1 Listronotus oregonensis | reverse complement strand
ATTTTTTAAAAAATAGCAGTGAGGTAAGTTTTTTCATATAGATAATGATATGGAAGTTTGTTTTTTTTGTGTGGGGGTCATTTTGGGGGCAAAAATAAAAGTTTTTATTAAAATTTATTTTAATAAATGTGTTTTTTTTAATTTTATATCAAAAAATTATTGTATACTGATTATCTTGTTGTGTTTTTTTTTTTTTTTATTAATTATTAATATGTTTTAAAAAATTATACTTAAATTTTTTGTTTTTGCCTTTGTTTTTGCCTTTTTTTTTTTTGAAAAAAAACCTTTTCTAAAATTCTTTTTTGTATTTTTTTCAGTTTTCAAAAATTTTTGTATTTTCAAAACGGGAAATTTTTTTTTCGGTGGAGGGTTTTTAAAAGCGGTTTTTTTGCTTTTGTCGTTTTTGCGACTATTTAGCCCTTTTTTTTAAAATATTGGCTTGTTTGCCCCTTAAACGTTATAAATTTCCTTGCAAGGAATTTCATATAAATACGGCTTTTTTGTTTTTTCTTTTGCTCGAGATTTGAAGAAAATTTTTTTGGTAAATTGGGGCCCCTTATGGAAAACCCCTTTTTTCTTTTTTAAAAATTTTTTGGGAATTTTTTAAAAAGAGTTTGGGAAATGGTTAAGGATAGATTTTTTTTTTATTATTGTTTTTTTCCCCAAAAAAATCCAGAAAAATTTGGAAAATCATAAACAATATATCAAGGCAAAGGTCGAAAATTAACAAATAAACAATATATATATATATATATATATATATATATATATATATATATATATATATATATATATATATATATATATATATATATATATATATATATATATATATATATATATATATATATATAAAATATATATACCTACATATATTTTAATTTTTTTCCCTACATGCTATTTTGTTTTTATCCAGAATTTGTATTTTAATGTAGCTTTTATTGTTATAAATTAATTTATAACTAATATTTTTTAAACTGTCTTGATTTTTCCGGATTTTGGACCCATGTGTCCGGATTTAAAAAGACCATATGGAAAATATTTTCAAACAATGCCACACACGCGCAAATTCTCAGTTCGTAAAAGGCTCCGCCCATACAAAATTAAAAAGTTTTAATTTGATCAAATGTGTTTGCAAACATTGAAACTTATTTGAAAATAACTCCACACACTGAAATATCATTTATTCGCAAACATATTTGCAAATAAATTTGACCGTGTATGGTTCGGGTAATGTGACATGGTTCTGGTGAATTTTGAAAATTGCGTTTGCCATATTGGATCAGCCATTTTAAATTTTGCAAGTCTGATTTACGATTAGAAGAGTTTTAAATAGTTGTTTCGCTATATTTGCAAATCTGACCTCATATTCGTGAACAAAACCCGGTAGAACAAATTTGGCGCACATTGACGTTTAAAAAACGATGATTTCTATAGTTAATTTTAAGGTTAGACAAAAAAATACATGGCATATTGATTTTAATGGTGGATTTTCATTTTTATGGTCCTTTCCTAATACATATACGTCTGGATATTAAAAACAAATTCTGTATCTTTGATGGCTAACTCTTCTGGAAATTTTTATTTAAAATGCCGCCTTGAAAGTAATTTACCTTGAATACTTAAAATGGGGAATGGTACCCAATAAACAATTATTTGTTTTATTTTGACATAACAAACTGATTATTTACTTATATTCCCTTTACATGTTTTAAATTTCGAATATACCAACAAAGATTGGTGCAGTAAAAGTCTGAATTCTCAGTACCCTCTTGTGAATTACAATGCCTTTTACTTCGTTAATTACGCTTAACCCTAAATAACCAGTCAGGTGAGTTATTACAACTAAATTTCGCAAACTTAATTTAAATTTATATGGTAACTTACCGAAATATACACATAGCGGAGCGATTCCGTAAGTCTATCGTGTCGTTTTTTTTTTTTAGCGTAGAACCAGATCAAACCTTTTAGGTTTCTTTGAGTATGTCACCGGGCACATGAAATCGTATTTTACGAATTTTTTGTGGTCTCGAACTTTTAAATTAATAAAAGTGATTTTTTTTAACTTATAAAAAATTGATTTTTTTTGTTTCACCAGCATAACTTTAAAACTATCAAAGATACCGAAATTTTTTTGTGTCAAATTAAATCCCACACTGTAGCGCTTTTAACCTTATAAACAGTTTGGGCACAATTCGCACTTTCATTCCTCTAAAAAACTAAAAATAAATATTTTTGGTATTGAAATTTTCACCAATCGATAAACTTTTTTATTTTTGAAAATATTTTCATACATGCAGCGAAAAAAATATATCCAAATAATAACAAAAGTTTTTGAAAAAAAAATTTTTCCTAGAGCGTATCGTTTGGCAACAGCGATTTTTTTTCAGACGTAAAAAAGTATTATCGGGACCCAATAGCCCCGCATGCGGATAGCGTGCGTAGTTAAGTAATACATTAGTAGTGGTGGTTGTCGAAATTTAGGGTGTGCTGTATGTATTTAAAATTTTAAAACAATGAAGCGAATTATTTGTAAGAAAATTGTGTATAATGGATACAAATCTGTTTTACAAAGACCTAGAACAGCTATTCTCAACCGTGTCCGGCGGACCACCATGGCACAAGTGGTCCGCGGAGAAATTTTACTGGTCCGCGGACAATTTTTGATCCGCGAAAAAAAATTACTTATTAAAAAAGACAATAATAACTAAATTTTACCTGTTGATACAACTTTAACTACCTACTACACTTCCACCGGACCGTAAGATCTTTGTAGTCGGCCGGCTCGCTAAGCCAAGGGGCAAAAATATGACTTTGGCCGTTAAAAAAAATCACTGACTCAATACTATAAAACGAATCTAAAAAAATTTTGTTTTAAAACTTTTTTAAACATTAGCTACAATTTGTATGCAGCATGTATGTATAAATTTTCAATAATAAACTTTTTTCTCGATTGCCTAAAATTACGCTACTAAAAATAACAATTTTGAGTTTCGTACTATTTTAAAATTTAACAAAAAATATCAGCTTCAAGTGGGATGTTGTTTGAAGCGCTATTGTGTCTACTTTAATCTAAAAAAAAATTAACTTGATAGCATGAATATTATTAAAGATAGAGCAGTGGAGAAGTTAAAATACGTGTTTTATTGAAAACCGATTTTTTTTGGGTTTTTTCGAAATAAAAAGCTCTCGACCACTAAAAAATGTCGTAAAAAGTGATTTCGTGTACACGATTACCTTATTAAAGAATCCCACTAAGTCTGGTTTGGTTCTACGCCGGTTTTTTTTTTCTCGATAACTAAGCGACTTTTCTTCCAAATTTTACTCCACTAACAGTGTATGCAATATACCTTGCTTAAGGTTTGTTTTTTTATCAATTTTAAGATTCATCAAAAAAAAATTATCGAAAAATGGACATTTTTAATTTTTTTAAATTATTCTATTTTTGATAAACTGTAAAAATAAAAGTTTGATAACTCAAAAAATTTTTGAAAATTTAAATAAAAAATATTTTCATTTTTTTTAAATTGTTTTATTTTTAGTAGGCATTAAAAAAAACTAAAGTTTAAGGGAAAACAGTTAAAAAAAAAACAAGTAAAAAAAGAAAAATTTGAAATTTCAGGCGTTTTAAATTAAATTTACTCTGAAAAATTAAATTATTGAAAATTTTCTTAGTTATATTTCTTAATGCGTCGAAAAGTAGAACATTTTGAAAAAAAATACCTGTCAATAACTAATTTTGTTGATTTTTTGTGGCCAAGAATAGGTGGAGCCGCGATTCTAAACAATTACCTTAAGTTCCTTGTTAAAGGACATGGCACACTTCTTATGGATTTGAGTGAACGACAGATTTTTTTGAAATTTTAGTATTTTATTATGGAAGTCCAAATAAGCATTTTCTTTCATTACTTTTCATACAGGGTGATACCACAAAATAAAGCCAAAAATTCTTACTAATAAAATTAGGCATTTTTTATATAAAAAGAATATATATTCCATACAAGGTATTTTTTTTATCGTGTACAGGGTTTTTATCTGTCATGTTCTACAGGGTGCACGATTTATTAATGAACCAACAAAAATACAGTCCAGTAGGCCTAAAAATAATATATTATGTCATTTATTATTACAAGCTATAGGAATTTCGTAACTTGGCAGTAACTCATTTATACATACAGCGTGTACCTCTAAAAAAGTCATTTTTAGATATCGGGTGAATCAAAATTATATGACGGTTTAATTTATATTTTTTTCCAGTCGTACGAAAGTTAGTTAGTAGAATATTACACAATAAAGCAAAATAAGGGTTTGCTTGCGCAGAAGTAGACATGTAGACAATTTTACAAATCGGTAATATAATCCTCAACTCGAACAGCATTGTGCAATTTTATACCCCGACTACACATAGCGCCAAAGAGCTCCAATTTTAGAATACAAAGGCAGTCATTTTCAATGCACAAGGGGTATACTTTATTTTAACTTACGTCGAGGTGGTGGTGCATGGGTAAATATGGAAAATAATAATATTGAATTGCCTGTTTTGCCTATAGACTATGTCTTTTCAAAACATTTGGTACTTATTAGGTGAGGCTTTCTACAGCCTATATATAAGATACCGCTGAAAGGAAATCAAATAATAAATATATTTTTCAAGTTCAACAATTTGAACCTGGCTTAATAGAAACATAGATATTTTCAAGGTTTACGCAAGCTATTAAGCATAGTATTTTCGTTTTATATTTGCTTTCTCCATTTCAAGAAAATGGTTATCCTATTTCGGGTACCTATTGTACATGCAAAGTGGGTGCCAGAACGCTTGGCGTATGTGCCCATGTTGTCAGTGTAATATGGTACCTGGGATATGCTAGGTATCAACAGGTTGTTAAATATCCAACAACTGTTTTACCCACAACTGTTTTGGACGCTGCACGTAGAGCAGTTAAAGAGCCGCAAGTTCTTGACTAGTATGATCTTTTCATCCCTGTTTCTTATAAATAGTATAGTTTACTTTTAAAAACATTTTAGTATTAGGTTTTTAATAAGGCTAAACAATGGCCTCAGTTTGATTTAAATGAATAATATTAATTAATACATCATTGTTGTTATGAGTTACTAATAAAAATATGTCCCTCTACAAACAGTATCTAACTTGTTACTGTTTGTAGTTTACCATAGTGTTTATTTTTATTTTGAAATGATTAAGGGTTACCTTAAAACCCGTAATCTGTGTTTTTACTGCAAAATATTATGCATTAATTATTATTCGTGTTTGTATTAAATTGTGACATTTTACGTAATACTAAGTCACTTTTCGAAACATCTGTTTACATCACCCATTATGTTTATAGTGTAGATCGGTGAAGAAAAAATCTTTTTACAACAGCGGTTTTAGTATGACTGGAAAAAAATATAAATAAAACTGCCTATAATTTTGGTTCACCCGGTATCTAAAACTAACTTTTTGGAGGGATACCCTGTATGTATAAATGAGTGACGGCCAAGTTACGAAATTTCTATAGGTTATAATAATAACTGACATAATATATTATATTTAGTCCGACTAGACTGTATATTTGTTGGTTCATTAATAAATCGTGCACCCTGTAGGACAAGACAGATTAAAACCATGTACACGATAAAAAAGTAGTTGGTATGAAAAATAAATTCTTTTTATATAAAAATGCCTAATTTTATCAGTCTAGGGCAGGGTTTCCCAAACTATTTTGGACAAGTGACCCCTTTTCCAAAATGAACTGTTACCTCAGACCCCCATGGCCAAATTACCCACTTTTAAGATCAACCCTCTTATTCATAATGGTCCGCTAACTTAAAACAGCTGCTACAGAGTGTTATTTTTTATTCTGACTAAGGTCAATAGAAGAAGACAGAGTGAGAATTAGCAATGCTTTAAGTTAGCAGACTATTATGAATAAGGGGCCTATCTTTATTTTTTTCCTATTGATACAAAATACCCAGGTACTAAGGTACCAATTGGAAAACTTTGCACTTGGTTAAGTGAGTAAAGTTGACTTCATTTTCTCATCAAAATTTAACAAAATAAAAAGACATACAATTCAGTAAATATCAAGTTTAATTTATAATGATTATTATAAATTAGATACTTAAAGAATCTTAAGTGGGTAGGAAATTATATTAAAAAAAGTATTAATTCGCAAAGAGAAAATAAAACATTCAGTGTGATGGATGAACCTGGTGACTATCTACCAATCTAGCTACATACGGTTCAATATTGGTGAGTTGCTGCCTTAAATCTCCACGTTCGTTGATTTTCAAAAGGTTTCTTTGTTTCGTCAAAATGTTTGTTACCACATTGTTGTACAAATGATAAATGAATATACCCAAAGTTGTCATTTCCTTTTGTTTTACAATAAAAAAAAAATCCGAAAAACAACAATTTTTCAGCCGGATTTAGAGGACTACCCCCTTAAGTATTTAAGTATACTCGCGTACACCGTTGCCAAGCTGTTTCTCTTCAACTCGTCGGTGCATACATTTTTTAAAAAAATGTTGATCTTTGTGTTTTTATATCTCAACAATGAAACGGTCAAAAATTTCTGGATTTTTATTTTAAGCTCAGAACAAACATATCAATGAACAGTTAGTTTTTTGAAAGTTTCTGTCGGATTTTTTTTTTATAATTAAAAAGCATGCCAAAAACACTGCGTTTCCTATGCCCTACTTGTTAATTATCCGAACTTTAATAAAGTTTATTTCGAGTTACAGACAGTCAATCAACCTTAAATTTAAATGGTATTTCTATTATATTATCCTAAATGAGTATACGAAAATTTAAAATTTTCTGACACTATGCCCATAGCAGGACAACTACCTTAAATAGTAAGATATCAGGAACATGTTTGGACTTGCAACTTGATCATGAATTCGTTCGTGTTAAATCGAGTAAGCGTCAAATAGAGAGCAAGTTAAAACGCGCCTGAAAGACGTATGCTCGAACTCATTATCTTGCACAAACTTGTCCACACTGACTTGCCGAGTTTCTCATCTTGTACGAACTTGAGGCTTTAAATTACTACAACAATGCTATATCCTACAAAAATATTAATTATTCTTAGTACACGTAACACAACATTAACAATACAGTACCTACCTACCTATCTTGAAACTTTTAAATAAGAACTTGTGTTAATTTAATAGGGGTCGGATTTAAGACCCCGTCGACCCCCAAAATCAGTTTTTGTATATGTCGACCCCTAGGAAACCGATATCGATCCCAAGGGGTCGATATCGACCACTTTGGGAATCCCTGGTCTAGGGTAACAGACAGTATTTTGTGATAAATAAAATAAATATTTTAAGGAATTTTTGGCTTTATTTTATAGTATCACCTGTATAGCTACAAGGTTGGCGCAATGAAAGAAAATGCTTATTTGGACTTCCATAATAAAATACTAAAATTTCAAAAAAATTTGTCGGTGACTCAAATCCATAAGAAGTGTGCCATGTCCTTTAACAATTAGTTCGTTACTCGGCCATTAGAGTTCCACCTCCTGAGGAGAGATTTTTAGAGTGAGATGCGTAGGTTAATTTTAAGTTTTGTATATTTTACCAATTTATTGTTCGTTAAAATATGTTTTTGTTTAACGAGAAGTATTTAAGTCTGAATTTAAGGTTTGTGTTACCCGGCCAACTCTTTAATTTTAGTCGGCATCGTGTTAGCAAAATTTGTTATGGAAATCTCAAAAAATCTTATCCTGTCAGAGCCAAGGGCATCGATAATATTTTTTCCGGGGAGGGGTAATTTTCAAAATGTTCGCGAGACCTAAAATAGGATATTTTTAGTCCATTAAAATGAGCATGTCCATCAAGCCTACTTTAAAATTAATTTATTTTTTAGGAAAAATTTTATTTACATATCATTAAACTTAATAAAAAAAATATATGAGATACTTTTTAAATTATTAATTATGTCCATCTATTTAATTATTTATTTTTAAAACGCACTAAGTTAAAACCAGCTTTCCCACATTATCTCTGTGAGAATTTTGCCAATCTGATTTATTTTGGTTTTTGAACACTACTGGAAACTAAAACTGAACCAGCAAATTTAAAAACTCCATAGTAAAAATTAGCTGACTGTTTTTTTTTTAATAATTAAATAATTAGATTTGAAAGCCAACAATTACTTACCCTTGGTTATATTTTATTATTTTTATGTCTTGATTATCACAACTTTTAACTAAACAAATACTTAAGCTTACTAATAAATATTATTTCAAATGAAAGACACGCAGCTCATAGGATTCTTATGTTCTTTTTACTTTAAGGCCGATTCCCATTTAAACAGCATCAAGCACCGCTTCGCAGCGCGACGCGGCGCAGCATTTGCAGCAAATTTTCACACACCATTCCCACCTAAGCACCATTCTGCAGCAGCATCGCTAAGGAAAGCAGCAATGTAATATGCACCTCATCAGTTACATTTTTTTATCAAAGTAAAATGAACCCAAAATCCTCATCATTGTCAGACAACTTGCTAGTTGTAGTAGTTATATGCGATGAGTATGAAAAAAAAAAAAAAACAAAAGAGAAAAAACCGAAATATTGGCTAAGTATTGAATACATGATATTTTTTGTGCAAGACTCGAAGAAGATGAATTTTATACGCTGTTTAAACGACTTCAACAGGATGAAAAAAGATCTTCCAATATTATAGAATGTCTTCGGAAAAATTCAACCAACTATATGATCTGGTTTGTATTTCACTGACCAAGCTAAATACTACATTTCGAATGAGCATCAGTCCACTTCAGCACGTTTATAAGCAGCAATCACGTGTGGCAACGCTCATAGACGAATTAAAATTTTGCTGCGAGGCATTGTGCTGCGACGCGCAGCGACGCTCTGCTTAGGTGGGAACGGAATCATTTAATTACATGAAAACAAATAAATATAGGCAGCATTTTACTGCGCTGCGCCGCGCTTTGAGGTGCTGCTCCATGCTGCTTAGGTGGAAATCAGCCCTAAAACGGTGTACCTAAGTATTATAACATATAATAGTCGATTATATGCAGTAGAATTCATAAAAAGCTTGTTACGACGGGTTGTGAATTCGCTTGTCGTTTTTCGTAGACTGTAAAAATATTTTAGGGTATAAATTTGCACTTTACTATAATATATGTGTGTTTTGAAGTTTAATTGTCATTTCGGTGATCGACTTCGAGAGAATATATATTTGCCGACGACGTGGTAGGTAGGGTTTTGGGGTGGGGGGGGTAATTACCCCCATTAACCCTCCCCCCTTATCGACGCCCTTAGTCAGAGCAATGTTATTTTAAACGAACACAATATTCTGGTTGTGCCAATTAATAAACATAGTAAGTATTTTAAGCATATATTGCCTTTAGTTTTCGTTTTATTAGTTCATGCACCTAAAGCTCCGTGGCCATGTGTACTTTAATGCCGCTCCAGCTCCATTATAATTTCTGAATCCACCTCTGGTTAAAGTGATTTAAGCTAGTTGCAAATCTCATAACAAAAAAAAATATAAAAAACCGGACATCTCTTACCGAGGAGATGTGAGATTAAACCCAACCTAATTGATGCTAAAAATTGAAAATGCGTTAATAATGCAACAAGTTGTCTTGTAGAGGATGGTTTAAAGAACTTCACACAATGCCATCGGCATGCCTTTATATGTTGGAAGCAGCCTACCATGTAAATCAAAGCATAGCTTCAGAACCTAGATATGCTGACGCTAACACACATAACAACAAAAATAAATCAAAATTAATGTTTTCACAATCTCAGTACAATGTGGCAGGTGGTCCATAAAACTAAAAAGTTCAGGGACCTCTGGTATTAGACCACACCGTAAACGAGTACCCACTTGAACTACTTTCGGTAAAAGATAAGTAAGATAAAGCTCTTTGAAAAGTGCATTATTTATCATCTTCCCCCACACTTATTATTGAAAATACGACAAAAAGTTCTTTACCAAACTGATCCAGAATTGGTTTGAGTTTTTGTTGATGTTATTAGCATTGTACCCAGTACTTACGTATTTTGGAGAAAAAAAGTTTTTTAATTTACTGTTGCGGTTGCGTCATCTCGCGGTAGGTTTAGAAACTTAAACTTAATTTCCAGCTATTTTTCTTGACAACTCTTGCTAAATATATTTTTACTCTAACGCTGTTCGGTAAATATTTACATACAGCCGGCTTCCTTTTTATTTGGACACCCGGTAGAAATAGAAATACAAAGAACCTTATCGTGGGCTCAGTATTATACTGTTCTAACAGCACTTTTGGCGCGAAATCGGTTTTTATACTAGAACGATAGTTTAAAAAATTTTTGTTCTATGTGTATAAAAATACCTAAATAATTTAAAACACAAACTTAAATAAGACCAGTATTAAATTGTTCTATTAGTCATATTTAAAAACCGTTTAATATTATAATGTTCTAATAGCCCAACCAATGAAAGGATAGTATTTTGTGCTGTTAGAACAATATAATTTTTGCTGTTTCAGTTTTGTCTGCGAATAGTAGCAATAAACACGGATGGCATGGATAGTGAACTTGACCCGTAAGTAATGTGTATATTATTTAATAATATATTGACTATGTTTAGAAGCTAGTTTACCTACTTTTATTTTAGATTTTGTGATTATAACCTTACATTTTTTCCAATTACATTGGCTGTTAGAACAATGTAATTTTAAGACTTTTATACTAAACTCGTCTTGTTCTGTCTTTTCTGTATGTTGTTAGGACAATCGATTATTAAGCAAATAATTTTGTTTTAGTGGCGGTTTTCCTTATTTTGAAGACAGCGATGATTCCATTCGTGATCCAGATTACACCGTATCGGACTCGGAAACAGAGGATCTCCGTTTGCATAATGGTAAGTTGCAGGTACAAATTAAATGTGAGATATTTTTAACTAAGCAAAATGCATTTTTTTGCAGATTCAGATCAAGATCCTGAGGATGCATTTTCCGAAGAAGAGAAGGTTAATCGTGAAGGGAAAGGGGCTGCCTTCGATGAAGATGTGGTAAATACCGAAGGTGAAGAGAGTATAGAACCAGACGACGCAGAAAATTTTGAAGTAGATGAAGCGCCTACAATTCAAGAAAGCGTCACATTAAACAGAAGACAAAAGAGAAAAAATAACATGGATTGTGATGAAAATAAGCAGCTAACCAGGAAACGTAAAAGACAACCAGATAATTGGAAAATGAATGTAAATAGCAAGGCGTGTCAGGCAGGTCGGGAATATCAAGACGTGAAAGGTAAAATGCGAAAAGCAAGATGTTTAAAAATAAAGAAAGACTGCGAAACCAAGTGCAAGTATTTATGCGCCAAAAGAATTAGTTTACAAGAAAGGGAAGAAATATTTAACGGATTTTGGGGCCTTTCTAACGACGCCACATTGAACTTCTATGATAAAAACACAGAGAGAATTGAGAAGAAAAGAAAACAGACTGCCAAAAAGGATTCTCGACGTCTATACACTTTCAGATATTATTTCCATGTTTCTGGTGAGAAAATACGTACGTGCAAGATATTTTTTCTTTCTACTTTGGATGTAAGTCAACAGAGAATAAATTATTTTCACCAGAACAAAAAAAATTCAGTCACAGGGATTCCATTACCTTCTAAGCAGGGTCGACATCCTAAAAAAGTCATCGGTGAGATTAGTAAACAACATGTTCGAAATCATATTAATAGCATTCCACAAGTTGACGCCCACTACTGCAGAATGGACAGCAAGAAAGAATATTTTGAAGCCACTTTAAATATGAGTAAATTATACAGCCTCTATGTTGAATATTGCAATGAAAAGCAAATATCACCAGTCAAAAAACACTGTTATGTGTATATTTTTAATTATGAATTCAACATAGATTTTTTGAAACCTAAAAAAGATCGATGCGACACTTGCGAAGAGTACCTGTTGATTCAAAAGGGAGGCACCGAAATTGCAGAACAGCAGAAAATTAGGTTTGAAAACCACATACAGGGTAAAAGATCTGCCAAAATAGTTCGTGATTTGGACAGGAAAAATGAAGATCAGCGAACCGCTATCATATGTTTCGACATGGAGAATATTTTCGCACTACCGCAAAGTAATATATCGTGTTTTTTCTATAGCCGAAAATTAAACACGTATAATTTAACAGCACATTGTAGCTTGGATAAGCAAGCATATTGTTGTATATGGAGCGAGGGTACCCACGGTAGGCAAGGCAATGATATTGCATCTGCTTTAATAAAAATATTAGATAGGGTGGTAAAAGACTTTCCTCATATTAACAAAATCATTCTCTGGTCGGATTCTTGCGTGCCTCAAAATAAAAACTCTGTCATGAGTCTGGCCCTTATGAAGTTCTTAGAAAAATATCCGAATATTATTGAAATCATACAAAAATTTTCTGAACCGGGGCACAGTGGCATACAAGAAGTCGAACATTCACAGCCAAATCCAGCGAAAGCTTTCAAGCGCAGAAATTTTCAGCCCTCTAGGATTGTTGCGTAATCTGGGTACTCAAAGACATCTTTTTAAGGTATTTCACATGACACATAAAGAATTCTATCTGTACAAAGAAGCATCGCAAACATTAAATTTTAAAATAATCACTTATGCCTCTTTAAAACAATTAAAGTATTGTCAGAGATTACCCAATAAATTGTATTATAAACTCCATCATCACGACGAAAATTTTATTGAAGTCTCCATCAGTTCATCAAGCAAAACTAGAGCAACAATAACTACTTCTGTTGTACCGCTACGGGCTATAACAATTTCACCACAACCTAAAAAATGTCTTACCATTTGCAAAAGTTGCAGATCTTACAAAGCTGTTTAAGTTTATGCCTGCTGTGAATATTACCTTTATTCGCACTTTTTTCAAAGAATATAATGACGCAACCGTGTTTGCTAATTCAAAAAAAAATTGCAAAAAACAAAAGCTGATTCCAAGGTTTCAAAAACTAATAAGAAAGTAAATAAAACATCAACCAATAACAAAAGTACCAAACGAAAATAATAGTGAGAACTTTTTTTAAATCATTTAAAGTTATAGTTAACTTCATGTATTATTTTTAGCAAACATAATATTTTCCGTTCTTTTTTTAAAGCAAGAATATCTCCATTATTTTTTAATCCAATTTCTTTATGGTAGAAATATCGATGTTACGTTTTGTAATACAATAATATGCTTTTATGTCATTATTTTCCTAGTATGTAACAAAAAAATTTAATTCTACAGAATTTTGTATGCTGTTAGAACAAAATCTGATATTTTGTAAAATTTTTACTGACAAATAAAAAAAATGTTCTATCAAAAATTGTTTATTTTGCTTCAAAACGTATAAGAACAAAAAATTCAAATAAGAATCATAAAATTTTTTTGTTCTGAAGTATATAATTCTAAAGCCAGTACTTAAAATTATTAAACATTTCCATGGTAAAAACAAAAAATGAATCAAATATTCAATAGCCATTTCCCAATAATTTCATTTTGGGCTCATAGAACAGTATAATACTGAACCCACGTTATTTGTAAAATTTCTAGCAAATTTGTTAAATTTTTACCATTAGCTTAGTTAAAAGCAGATTTCCATAAATTAAAGATTTGATAACATTTAATTTTAATCACACAATAGATTAAAAAGCTTGTAACATTTTAGTCTTAAAAAAACGTTATAAATAGAAAAAGTACTTTTACAATAAACATAAATATAGTTTAGAACAGCTTAAAATAAATAAAATAATAATAAAAATAATAAATGTACCGTCCACACCAAAAAAACCCATAATTTTTCACATGATAGTATAAATTTTACAAACTTCTACTCAAAAAATCGATAATCCCCTTAAGCAGCATTTAAATAATTTTAATCTTAATTATTAACGAGTCTAATTTGGTGTGAAATCCGATAAAAATAATTTTAAAAAAAATCTTTTATTAAATAGATGTTTAGAAACAGGTACTGGGTAAATATTGAAAGACTGTTTTAAAACATTCCTTGTCAATTAAAGCCATAACTTTAAGCCTATATAGTACAGTGGATGGAGAGAAAAAAGGTATTTGACCTCCGGATTTTTTTGTTCCGGTTAAATTTTTATGAAAATTTGGAATAAGGTTGCTTTTACCCTTTAGATCAGACACTCGAAGGCCATGTGCATGGAGGGGGATGAATCGGCAGAACACATACTGTGTTCGTGCCCAGCACTGGCACGACTAAGATTCGGAATCCCCTGCAATGACACCTTGTTGCCGAGGGAGGTGAAAGATCTCTCTCCCAACAGGATCATCAGATTTATTAGGAGTCTGGATCTGGTGGGAGAAATATAAAAGGGAGTGAGCCACAATAGACCGATCGGTCGCGGGGGAAGGGTATTATACCCATTCACTTTGAACCTACCTACCTACTTACACTTTAGATTAAAGTTTATATATGCCTAGGGTGTGCTTTTTATTTTTAGGGTAAAAACCACCCCTTATGCTAAAAAATTAAAAAACGATAGAAATAGACCTTATGTAAATTAAAATCATAGCTAAATATGTAGAATAAATCTATTTTTATGTTGTGAGTTATATATAACATTATATTTGTAACATTTTAACCCTTAAAAATGACCCTTAATAACGAAATTATTTTTTTTTATTTTAAAATTATTTAATATCGCTTTTATTGTTGAAAATAAAATATTTTAACAGTTAACGGTATTATAAATATTTAACTACCATTACTCAACCTTTAAATAACCACCCCCTATGAGATTTATAAAAAAAAAATTGACAAATTAAAACGATTTGATGATACATAATTATAGTCCCGGAAATGAAGCTAAAAAATGGCAAAACCTCGGCTTTTTTTGGCCTGCATCGATTTGCAAAAAATTTGGAATTAGGCGCTTCTAACCCTTTACTTTAAATTTTATTTCATGGTATGTGCGCTGTTCGTTTTCTAAGGGTGAAAACTACCCCTAATTGTCAAAACTTATAAAATAACATTTTAAACCTTAAGATGGGTAAAAGTTGGTTTGAATTAGTTAAATGATGATTGTTTTATGCTTTGAAATACAATTTTAAAATATTTCAACCCTTAAAAATCAACCCTTGTTAGAGCTTAAAGTAAAAAAAATATTTACCCAAAAAAATCATTAATTTAGTGATTTAATTCTAGAATGCTGTTGCTTAAAATATGTACTAATTTTATTTCGCAACTTTTCGACCCTTATAAATCAACCCTTATTATAGCTTAATTAAAAAAAAAATTTCCCCAAAAATGTATAGCTTGACCGATTTCATAATTAAAAATATTACTGCCTGAAATATTACCAATTTCATTCTTTTGCAAATTTTCAATCCTTAAAAACCACCCCATACAATATTGCAATTTGTATAAACCAATATAATAGATATAAATAGGAAAAAAAGTAGAACTACATACAAAAATTATACCGGTAAAAGTATAAAGTATACCGCTTTTATAGAATATTATGCTCCGAAGTGGGCTATTCGAATTTTTCGAAAAAAAGTTGATTGGTTTTTTAAACAGAGCTCCTTTAGTTTTAATGATGAAGTTTTTTAAAAAATAATTTTATAGGGTTTTATAAGCGCTACAAGGCTATGTAAATTTAATCCTTTTTAATCTCTTAGTTTTAAAATGGGAGGAGTTTAAAGGGCTAGAATAAGGTGGTGCTCGCTCGTAAATAGAGGCTTTAAACGACCATATCTTGCCAAATATTTATTGTACAGAAAAATCTATGTAATAAAAAGTCTTTGTTATTAAAAAAGCTGTAATTCGGTACTCCAAAATTTTTTTCACATCTCCAGTATTGTTGGAGTTATTTTAAAGAAAATGGCTATTTTTTCGACATTGCCCAAAATCGTTTTTCACTTTAAGCTCCAATTTTTCTAAAATTAAGCATTTTAATTTGGTTAAACTTTAAGAATGTATTTATTTATAAAAAGAATTGCAGAAGGGTAGAGATCTTTTTTAATTAGGAGGGAATTGGGGTTGTTTTTAATAATCTTTTCGTAGAAAAAGTAGGGACCGACCTTATTTTTATCATAATACACTCAATTTTCATGCTAGAAACTATTTTTTTATTTTTTAAAGAAAGGTGTTATTATATACTTTAAAAAAGACCTTATATGTTTTTCTTGTAAAATGCAAACTTTTCCCCTATTTGACTTTGAATCTTTTAAATCTAGCATTTGACGAACAAAAGCTAACCATTAACAAGCCGTAGCTCGGTCTGTATTGGTTGTAGAGAAATTATAAAAAAATACTATTTTTTTATAAGCTACAATTTTGCACTCTACAGTTTTTTTGAGAAAATGCATATTTTTAGAGTTATTCGTAAAAAACCCATTAAAAACGTCGATTTTTTCATCGACAAACGTTTACTTTTAATCGCGAATAACTCGAAAAATATTAGTTTTACGAAAAAATGCATAAAACATTTTTTACTTAGAATTACCTTAATTATCGATTTCTGTAGTTAAATTGTAATAAGAAATTCCACACCCTAGATGGAGTGGCAACCACCCCCAGGATAAAAGCACACCTTGGTATGATATAAACTGTGATCCTTGGGCTATTTTCTACCTTATGTAAAAAATTCAGGTAAATCCATGCAGGGCAAAAAAAATCCGAGCGAAAATGCCTGGTTTCCTGTCCTAATAAGAATATTTAGTTTAAAAAAAACGGCTTTCCAGTAAAACATGAAAAAATTAGAAATATGTGATAATAATAAAAATGAAAACAGTAATATTTTAAAACATCTTTTTATTTTGACAAATACTACCGCGTACAATTTTTAAGCAAACATCACATTAAACACAAAGTGTTAATGACATTCTTTTAAAAAACAGCTGCAATACTTTTGCTTTGTGATTTTTGTTAGGTGCTTAAAAAAATTATTGTTTTCCCATTTGTCCAATAAGTATAATATACGTACAAACAGTAGTAAAAAGAGAAAAAAGCATAGAATGATCCACACGAAAAAATCCAGCTCCAGATATGTGAGTATTTTCGTAAAATGCTTGTTGAGCAATAATAAGTAGTTCATGTTTGATTTGCTTGTGTTGTTTAATTTGGTTTGTGTGCAGCAACACATCGTAACATATACTGACCGTTTTTCCTGCTTCTGCCGATAACATTTGTCCCACCACTGCCAAACATGCTACATTAATCTAAAAATTAAATTAAAAGTTATTATCTTTTTTAGCTAGAATAAAGTATATACAGTGTGTCCCAAATTGGGCCTACATGTATTGGTAACTCGGGAACCATTAGAGCTACAGTGTTGGTTAAATTAGGAAAGCTTTAGACAATTTAATTGCAAAATTAAATTTGTTTTCAGATCTTATTTATCTTTTATAGTTTTTGAGATAATTAAGAAAAACCAAAATGGTGCATTTTTAACTTTTGCCTGTAGCTCGCAAACTACCAATTTTACGGTTTTAAGATTACTACATTATTGAAACACTTTTTTAAGAAGAATTTAATTTAAGTAAATAATTTTTCTAACTTTATTTGTTTTTGAGATATTTACCCAAACTTTGGATTTTCATACGGACGCTATATTGGATTTTTACATTTTTGAAAAGAGCTCTACAAGAGCTTTTCATTGATATATTACAAGTCTAGGTTTTCAGATTGCTTAAGCTCTAAAAACGATAATTTTTGTTTATTTGATAGTAGGCTTAGACTAGACTACGTAATGGCCGCCCTGTTTCATAAAAAACAAATGATACGCATCTTATAATTTAAATAATGTAAATGTCAAAATTATCCTGCATCTTATTTCTCGTTTAGAAACGCCTTCAACAAAAATTCAAGTTTTGATTATATTAAATATTTACAATAATGGCTCTTAATTATTCCAATAATAAAAAGGTGGATATGCTAGAAATTTATTTTAAATCTAACAGAAATACAGAAGCTGCAGCACTTGCATACGAAGAACAATTTCCGGAGCGGCAACAACCTAACCAACGACATTTTAGATTCTTAGTTACGAACTTGTTAGCCTATGGATCTTTTGTGAAACCGAATCCCAAAACTTATACAAAAAATAATGAAGCAAGAGAGGCGATTATAATGGAAAACGTTAGAGACGATCCCACAACATCGGTTAGAAAAGTGGAAGAACAGACAAAAATTTTTAAGTCATCTGTGCATCGGTCTTTAAAAAAACACCGTTTTTATCCATACAAACCACGTATTGTCCAGGGTCTTCAGGGGAATGATTTCAATAGACGAATCACCTTTAGTCAATGGTTTAAATGTCAACAGATACCCAATTTTTAATCCAAGGTTCTCTGGACAGACAAAACCCGGTTTACAAATTGTGGAATTTTTAATACGCACAATTATCACTGCTGGGATACAGAAAATCCACATAATTTAGAAGAGAGACGGCTACAAACAAGGTTTGGCTTTAATGTATGGTGTGGCATCATACGTAATTTAAAATGCACCTTTAATTTACGTCTCACAATTAAATAAAACATTTATTTTTCTGTTTTAGACAACCGTTTAATTGGACTAATTATTTTTAAAGAAACTCTGAATGGAGATAGGTATTTGCTACTCCTGCAAGAACAGATTTTACCGGTCATTAGAAATACAGTTCCGCCAAATGAAATGAATATGTGGTTCCAGCGAGACAAATGTCCAGCGCACAGTACCAGGGAGGTGATGGAAAAACTTAGAAATACCTTTAATGACAACATAATCTCTAATAATGGGCCAATTGCTTGGCCAGCTAGATCACCGGACATCACACCCCCTGATTTTTACCTATGGGGACACGCAAAAAATGAGGTGTACGAGTTTTCTCCGCCCGAAACTAGGCTGGAACTAGAACACAGGGTACGGAATGGTTTGCTTTCATCAACCGAAACACGTTACGCCGAGTAATCCACAAGGTGTTGGAAAAATGCGAGAAATGTGTGGAAAATGGAGGAAGACATGTACTGTGATTTTATTTTCTGGTTTACTGATACATTTTTGTTTTACAGTGGTATTTAATTATTATCAGTTTAAGGTAATATTAGGAAGTATTAATTTTTGCAAAAAGCATCACTTTTTTTCTATAAGTTTTGAATTTCGCTCTCACAAAAGATCCATAGGGTAACAAGTTCATCAGTAAGAATCTTAAATGTCTATGGTAATGTTGATGCCGCTCCGGATGCGTAACATTTGTTTTTTATGAAACGGGGCGGCCATTACGCAGTCTAGTCTAAGCCTACTATCCAATCAACAAAAATTATCGTTTTTAGAGCTTAAGCAATCTGAAAACCTAGACTTGTGATACATCAATGAAAAGCTCCTGAAGAGCTCTTTTTAAAAATGTAAAAATCCAATATGGCGTCCGTAGGAAAATCCAAAGTTTGGGTAAATATCTCAAAAACAAATAAAGTTAAAAAAATATTTTTACTTAAATTAAATTCTTCTTAAAAAAGTGTTCTAATAATGTAGTAATCTTAAAACCGTAAAATTGGTATTTTGCGAGCTACAGGCAAAAGTTAAAAATGCACCATTTTGGTTTTTTTTTAATTATCTCAAAAACCATAAAGGATAAATAAAATCTGAAAGCAGATTTAATTTTGCAATTAAATTGTCTAAAACTTTTCTAATTTAACCAACACTGTAGCTCTAATGGTTCCCGAGATACCAATACATGTAGGCCCAATTTGGGACACACTGTATAATAATATTTATCGGCAAACTTAGATATTTAAAAAATACCTATAAAATTAAAAAAGTTTAAGCAAAAAAAATTATAATTATTTTACTCTTATGGGAATATTGTTTTATCAAAAAAAGATTACACTATTCTTCATATAAATTCCTTCTACCTAAGTAATGTGTTTGGTAATATCTACCTATGTAACCCTTACAATGGCCTATAAACTGTCGTAAACCGTACAAAATTGGGAAAACATCATTAGCATATATTTTGATTAATTGCAAAACAGATATAAGGATGTACACCACATACAGGGTCATTCCGTATATATTGACCCATATGCTTGCGGCTTTATTATTAAAGACATGAAAATAATTTATAATGAAAAGTTATAGATTTTTACCTGAGCTTTTCAAAAATTTTATTATAAAAAAACAAATAACTAATAAAAGTCCAATATTTTTCCACAAGTTGCATTTTTTTAAATGAAACACCGTATTTTTCTGCTTCCAAAAATTTATAGTTTAATACCTTTCCGATGAGCCGTTTGAAAAATATTAAAGCTTAAAAATATTTAAAAACGAATATTTGGTCCGGGTTGCCGTTTATAAAATTACACAATTTATTAACTTACTCGTAAATACAGAGTATAACATAGGGAAAATAGATTTAAAATTGCTCAACGTGACCACTATTTTTATCGATACAGTCTATATAATCATTTTCCCATTTGGTCACAGCATTTAAAATGTAATTTGGTTGGTCGTTGTTCAACTTTTTGATTTCTTGGGAAATTTTTCATCTTAACTGTTCCAAAATTGTGGTTTTTTCGACATACACCAGATTTTTTAGATAACCCCATAGGAAAGCATCTAATGGGATTAGATCGGGGCTGTTGACTGGCCACTGAATGCTGCTATGTCTTCCCAACCAATCGTCGTAATGGTTGTTCAAAAATTCTGTCACAGGGACTATGTTATGTTGCGGGGCTCCGTCTTGGTGCCAGGCTACCTAATAGTATTATCTGACTGACTTTAAAAGAGCTTCTATTTTGTTTTTAAGAAACTCCAAATATCTTTGTCCAGAAAGGGAACCCTCATAAAATATAAGACCTATTATTTTATTTCTTGGAATTTTATTTCCGCAATACTATTACGATTGCTTGTAGCCCATACGTAGGTATTTTTCCAATTAAAAAATTCCTGCTGTGGTGAATGTCGCTTCATCACTTCCCAATTTATACTTTTTTTTTAATTGGGGCTTGCATTTTTCCTCCTAAGCACTTCTCGACAGTATAAAACACGTTGACGCTTATTCGCATCATCTAGTTCTTGCACAGGCAAGATCTTGTAAGGATAATAACCATATGATATAGAATTTTTTAAATTTTTTTCTGTGATATCATTAAATAATTATGAGCATTTTAAATGGAACGGGTTAAATTTTATATAACTTTCTGTTTTACAATCCATTTGACCTGTCAAATGCTTTTGACAGATCTAATGGATTGTAGAGCAAATTCTATTAAAGATCCATGTGTGTACCGGTATTGCCCCAAAGACCAAGTTTGTTTTACCCACTGACCTTCATATGGGTATCAGATGCGCGGTTTAAAAGTTAGATTTTATGGGCGAAAAAATGTGTCCGTGCGCTGTGGCGGTAGACAGCATTTTAAAGGACTGTAGGTGTCAAATCATGCGCAGAACGGACTAGTAGACCGATTTTATTTATACATTTGTCGTCGGAGGTCGTTGTCCAGTTCCGTACTTTGTTATTTTGTATAGATATAGAAATTTATAATGAATGATACAAGGCCAATTGTTGTGATTCCTTTAATATATATTTTTAAATGAAGGTATGATGTTAATAATTTAATTTTAGTAAACTAAAGTTGGATATTTTTTATTATTAAAAAACAGTTTTAAGTTAGGAGCCTATTTAGTGGTTTATAAATTTGTATTAGTTAATGGTGTTACCGTATTAAATCTGACGTAATGTTTTTATAAGTTGTTGTCTTTATTATGTTAAACATACCGAAATAGGTTTTAATTATTTTATTCACCAAATGAACTTATCTAAAAAAATAGTTTTAAAACCATTACTTATGTTAAATAAATATACTCCTATTAAGTCTTCATTTTTTATTTTCTTGTTTAGGTCAGAATTAATAATGTGATGCATAAACATTAAATTGAATTCATTTTTTTATTCTTCGAATGAGATATTTTTTTATTTTATTATTTAAAGGCAGTGAGACACACGTTTGTTTAGGTGTTGTTTTAATACGAAAATAAACATATTATAAGTTTTTAACTTCTTAAATTCCTTTTGTTCTTCTGAATTATGTCACAGCCACGAATTTAAATACTCATCAATAGATATTTTTGAAACATAAGCATAATTTAAAAAATCGCTTTTATTTTTCTATTTTTATAAAACGTACTCCCTTGGAGACGCACCTTTGCCGTTTGCAAAGCGAACATTTGTGCAAGAAAGAAAATATAGCGGCTTAACCTATTTCTTTCCCTCCAAAGTGCTTATTGGTCAGTAAAAGAAATTAATTAATACTTGTACCGAATTATTTATTTTTACCCTTCTCTTTATAGGTTTGTTTTAATCCCCCAAAAAACCGCTTATTGTAAGATCATATGCAAATCCAGGCAAATAAACCTATTTCAACCCATAGATGACAGTGTATTACACGATCACTGTACTCATCCAACCAAACTTGTGATCGTTTCTGCTCGGTCATTTTGATCACCAAGCTAAGCAAAACCCTTTAAATATATAAAAAGCGTTCAACTTCGTTCTTTTCGTACTGACATAAAACCGTGCAAAGTACAGATTTGCGCGTTTGATTGATTCCAACAGTTTCAAGACCGGATCTTGGAACACACTCCATCTTTTATTTTTGCTATGTAAATTTTGTAATAATAATTTTGTTACCTTATTGTTTATATTACTACCTAACATAAGTTATTTATGTATAGAAACGGAAAATAAAATATTATATATATATATATAATATATATATATATATATATATATATATATATATATATATATATATATATATATATATATATATATATATATATATATATATATATATATATATATATATATATATATATATATATATATATATAATTGATATTAAAAATAAAAATTGATATTAAAATAAATTTAATCACAAATAAATAAAAGTAGGCCGATTTTTTAGAAAATTGGTATTAGATACTACCTTTTAATTTTGAACAACTTTTCCTTGTCACTTATTTTCATATCTTCTCAAATAAATGCACTTTACTCTTGTACAATTTTTTCAATTTTTTGAACACCGCGTATAAAATATGTTAAATGTTTCTATCCCAATTTTACCCCAAGAAATAGCAAAATTTTTTATCAAGAGTACCTTTTTTCGATAAAATCAAAAATACAAATTTTTTCCTATTCAACACCTTTTCCGTGGACTTGTATATATATATATATATATATATATTATATTATATATATATATATATATATATATATATATATATTATATATTTTTTGCTTAGTGGTTCTTGTTTTTTAAATTACGAATTAAAAGGGTTTTCATTTCTTTAATTTATTCAAAATTTGCTTGTCTTTTCAATGTCTACAACAAATATATTTTATTCTTAACAAGTTCAATTTTAAACACAATTTTTAAAATATGATGAGGAGGATTTTAACAATTTAAATTTTATCATCATTATATGCTATCTAAACAACCCAGATTTCTTCTGACTTCTCATAGAGATAATCCATTTAAAAACATATATGTGTACACAACAAATTAAAATTTACATGTGTTAATTTGTTGTGTACACATATATGTTTTTCTAAATGGATTATCCTCCTATGTGTTTAAAATTGAACTTGTTAAGAATAAAATATATTTGTTGTAGACATTGAGAAAGGCCAAACAAGCCGAAACGTTTGTGAATAAATTAAAAAGGAAATGAAAACCCTTTTATTTCGTAATTTAAAAGAAAAACAAGAACCACTAAGCCCAAGAAAATATAAAAGAATATATTATGAATGGTTCGAGAAAACACTTGTTTAATATATATATATATATATAATATATATATATATATATATATATATATATATATATTATATAATATATATATATATATATATATATATATATATATATATATATATATATATATATATATATATATATATATATATTATATATATATATATATATATATATATATATATATATATATATATATATATATATATATATATATATATATATATATTATATATTATATATATATATATATATATATATATATATATATATATATATATATATATTATATATATATATATATATATATATATATATATATATATATATATATATATATATATATATATATATATATATATATATATATATATATATATATATATATATATATATATATATATATATATATATATATATATATATATATATATATATATATATATATATATATATATATATATATATATATATATATATATATATATATATATATTATTATATTATTAATATTATTATATTATTAATAATAATATAATAATTGTGTGTGTGTGTGTGTAAAATTTCTTAAAATCTTACATTCTGCTCCAGAATTCGAATCAAAAATAAAAAAGTTCTGACTTATATAATATATTTGTTAACACCCAGTATATTAACAAATTGTAATTGAGTGTGGAATATAACTTTTAGATTTTTCAGTATATAGGTTCTCCCTAAACCTTTTCATAAGATAAAAATAGATATGGTAAAAAGGGTTCAAGTACTCGACCTTACTATAAATTAAGCTACATCAAGATTAAGTCTGGATTCCTAATAGCAAGTGCAAAAAAATGTGCATACAAAAGTGATATTGTAGTGTTTTAATCATTTTATTACTCTTATCTATCTATAATAAATTAAGTCAGTTATTACCTTTAAATTTTAGAAAGTAAACTTTTATTTATATTTTAACTATAAACAATAACTTACCAAATTATATGCAGTGCATATTAACGCAATAGCTAGATCTCCATCCATTTCACTGTAAAACGTACGTATAAAAAGAAAAATACTACTCATTATTATAATGACGACAATTACAATAAAATCACCAAAAACGCTGTTTATGACCCGAATTAAATGGGTCAGTTTAATGCGAAGTAATTTGTCTCTTAAAATTGTGTTAAGACATTTGCAATATTTTATTCTGTTGTTAATAATTGATAAATTATTTTTAACTTCCAAAATTATTAGGCAGACAAACAAAATTCCACTGTTCATTCTTAATACAGGAATATCCCAAAATAAAAGATCTAGTAAACCTTTCTTATTAGATACCGCCTTGTAAATTATTACCATTTCTGTTGTAGATAGAATGCACCAACTTATAACAATGTTAGAGTAATTACTTTCTTTTGTATCTGTAAGATTATTGTTTTCTGCTTTAAGAGACTTAAGCGTTTCACATATACCAAGTAGTTTATTTTTACGTTCGCACACCTTTTTTGTTATAACGACCTGACAGATTACGAAGCCAAATAAGACAAAAGAATAAAGAGACTTTAGAAATAATAATACTAAGCCATTAAAGGCAGAAAATTCAATAAAAGAATACACCCCAAACGCATATTTACAAATTAAACCCATAGTATAAAGTACGGTAATGGTACGACAAATAATTTTCAGTCGATTAGATTTATACAATTCCGGTGGATATATCAGCAAAATTATAAATAAGACTGACAATAAATTAAAATAATTTGACATTCTTTAAAAGTCAATTTAACCTGTTAATTTACACGTATACTAAGACAAACCCCAGCAAACTGACGCACCTAATTTTTCAAATGACAAAAAATAATATTTTTAATGTTACTTGTAAATCACAGTTAGTTGACATTGTCATTATGATAAATTAAGCCATAAATAATTCACTGTAGGTAATGTGTTATATGACAAATTATAAATGGGTTAGTCATATATAAACCGGGTGACCCAGTGAACATGTAACAGCTGATAAGTTTATTATTTACAAAGATATAACTCTAATTTTCTTAGGATTATTCCAGCAATTAGTTGCCCTTTTTTATGACTTTATAATTTATTTTTTTAAATATCACCCTTTATGATTCCTATCCTATTTAATCAGATTATATTCGCCTTATTCTCTTTTTAACTATATGTCACAATGTGACGTTTGCATTTAAATTGGCGGTAAAAGCCGTTTATTCAAATAAGCGTCAGTAGGACATAATATACAATTTGGGCTATATTAAAGCGTAATGTGCTGTAGTATTGGGGTAGATAATATTAAAGTTCATAAATTTATTAGTTATTTTCAGAGTACTCTGTGTATATATTAAATAAGGTCAATTAAGTTAAGTTAGCATATTATTGCATTAGGCAATTGTTAAGTATGTAACAAATACGGAGACCTAGCACATCCCACTATTTTGGTAACGGACGAGCGGGTTTTCCTAGCTGGCTCCATACTTGCTACAAGGGGGTAAAAAGGGGATGTGACTTATATTTGTAAAGAAGAAGATCACGGATTATTTAATTATCTAAATGTTCAAGTGAGTAGACAGACTGTAGACGGATAGACTCGCTGATTCTTGAAGTTCCTCGCCCTTCTTTCTCGTCGATATCAAGTATACCTAATTAGTACTATTACTACGGGTTAGTTCCCTTAATCCTTACCAATCAGATGTCTTCCAACCCAACAACCTTGATCGTTCACTGGTCTGCCGAAGTCAGTTTTTTCTTCCAACACTTGGTTGAGTTAGCTTTTGTCTTAGGTTTAAGAAATTAAACTCAAATCTAGTATATCAACCAAAACGTTATATTGCGGCTTTAAACTCCAATATTATTAACTTAATTTACGAGAGAGAAATTAAAATAGTACACTTAAATTGCTAAACTAATAAGATTAATAATGTTATCTGATACTTCTAAAAGAGAAAATAATAATAATAATGATACAATAAAATAATAAAAAATAATGTAGCGAGAAAACAGTCGTTTTCTCGAACTAGTGCAATTTAACCAAACTTATCTGAGAAAATCAGGGCAACACCTTATACTGAAAGAACAGAATAATACTAGACAAAAGAAATTAAAAGCTAACTCAGATCACACGATTATTTATCGACCGAACTATTCAAAAATACCCGAAAAACTGAATCTAGACAAAAGAAATCACACGATTATTTATCGACCGAACTATTCAAAAGGACCCAAAAACTGAATCTAGACAAAAGAAATCACACGATTATTTATCGACCGAACTATTCAAAAGACCCGAAAAACTGAATTTTAGTTTTCTACCGCAGTTGCTAGCTAAACTAGGTGAACACCCTCTTTTCTGCCATAAACTGCCATTCTTTCATTCTGGCCAATCCGTTACAATCACGCACAGTGGTACTCTACCCCCTCAAGACGTTTTTAGTGATTTAATACCACCCTGTCACCCTAACAACCAATAGAAAAAAGGGGTGCCTAGGTCACCGAATAGAAGAAGGACGCCTCTAATTGGCAAAGTTAGAGCTCTGTCCTAGAGATGTCGCCCTGAGTCTTTAATTCGACTGTTTTCTACGTTCTTATAAAAAGGTTAAAAATAGTTAATATAAAATTATATCTAATATCTAAAATCTTTGAGGAAGCTTTTTCTTACAATTTGGCCTTACTATATTACGCAGTGACATATGACCTATCCAATAATTCCCTAAGTCAATAACTACTTCCACAAATCTGTAAATGAGTCCGCTAAACCCTTATAGACTTTCCTAATACAAAAGAAATTGCACATACATCCCAAAAATGTGTTAAAGTCGTTTTTAACTGGATATACCCTATATTCGCACTAAAAATAAAAGAAAAATTGCTATATCTGTGGCGTTTGACAGTCTGGCTATGTAGTGATTTAGTAAATAGCAGTTTTTCCCTTATCTCGTACTGAATTCGCGTAAATCTGTAAACGGAAAACTCCCTGATTTTGACATGAAACATTACAAGTCTCAATCGTTCGTGGTTTGCTTCACTTTATAGTTTAGAAAAAGGTCTTAAGCTTGTTTATTTTTATATTATGAAAAAAATAAAAGCACCCTGTTGTGAGGTTCCCATACGTGACCGTAAATTTAAAGTTGTTTATAGTATAATGTTTACAGATTGTGTTTTGAATTGTCATTTTCTCATAAATTTGGCTTGATTTACGACTAGCACTTGGGAATGTTTTAGTGCTGGTTTATTTTGAAGGAGGTAGAAAAACTATATTATGGGTGGGTCAAAGATACATAAGATATATAACTTTATAGACGCTAAAAGCACTGTAGGGGTAAACAAACAACCTATTTATTTTTTCCTCTGGTTTAAGGGTCGGCCTTTTGAAATAAACAAGTAATTTTGAAGTTTAAAAGAATGTTTTGGTTATCTTGTATCTTGAAGCAAAACATTAACAAAGAAAAATCTTCCCACAGCTAATTTGGACATATCCCATCTGTTACATTTTATCCCCCTCCTCAGAGTTAAGACTTTTTCTCAGTGAGCAAACCAGCGAGCGAAGTAACATACGTTACAATAAAAGTAATAAAGAGAAACAAAAAAAAACCAACAAAAACATCTTGTCACAAGAAGTGAATTACGAATTACAATAAATCGATTACGATAATATCTAAAATCTCAAGTTTAGTTCACGAATTCATCCTTAAACGCATCTACTGTGTTACTTTGACTGCCCACTTATGGCTTGAAACTATACAAACATTCGTAAATTATACTTGGAAGTAAAATAAAATATAAAAAAGAAAAATTGACATATTTAAAGAATAAGTAATCTATTCCAAGGTTACAATCAAAAAAAATAAATAAAAATTAATGAAAAAGAGAAAAAAAAAACATAATTTTTGCCTGAAACACGACTCTGCTATATGCAGTCTCTTCAGACGGATTAACATTTCACGCACTCGTGTGTACTGGTGCTCGCACCTGCTCGAAACCGACTCGCACTTCCATAAACATGTTCCGATTCGATTACGTCTTAACATGGTTAAATTTCGGTACAAAAGTTTAAGGTACCGAACTAAAAGTCTTGCAACGAAATTTTCACAAAGTCCTTCCACGGAGGGCATTTGGAACACGGTTTTTGATTCTAGCACATTGACTGTCATTGGATCCAGCTGCGTCGTCTATGGCGGAATACACATTATTGGTTTCTAGATTCTTTCTGCGCCTTACAGTTCGGAACGCTACATGTCTCTGCGGATTCGGGTAACTTGGGGTAAACCGAGTTGGTTGGAGCTGTCGTTTCTACACTCACTGTCTTTAACGTCTGGTCTGGTACTCTTCCTGAGTTTTCTTCAGTGTGTCGCTGTTGGAGCTGATATAGATAGGTATGAGCTAAATTATTCCATAAACTGGCGAGTAGGTACCTTTTCCGAGTCGGGTGGTTTCGGGTTGCCTTCTTTAGGTTAAAATAGTTTGTGACTACCCCAGCTAGGTAACTAATGGCACATGCTAGGGTGTAGAGAAAACCACAGATTGAAAATAGGTTTCCCATTTTGGATAAGAAACCCCATACTTCTTCAGCGGCTGAGTGAGCAATGTTGGAGAATTCATCTTTGGAAAAAAAGGTTTGGCATGTAATAGGGATCTTGACTATCTATCCCCACTATTCTTCTTGTGATTTGGTTGGTAACGGCTTGTCTAGTGTTTGGATAAAGAAGAGCTTGTTGGAACTTTTCCATGTCGTCTTGGGTATAAAGTCCGTTTGAACTAATTGGCGAGATGGATAATCCTCGCATGGACATTTTGTCTCCTTCATCATTTGCGTCAAGTTCAATGGCTGGAGTTGTACGTTTTAGTTCTGGGTGAGCTTCAATCCAATTATTCTCTATTTTAAAGTTAGTTGGAAGTAAGGGTTGACAGGCTACTTTTGTTCCATGTTCTACCAAAATGTGTGTGATGGCAGTACGGAACATAGTTTTATTTTGGTATGTTACCGGGAGTTCTTGGTAACACTCGGAGGTTCGACGGTATTCTACTACTATGGCTCGACACTTGGCGATATAAAGGACCTCTCCCATGCTGACATGACCTGAAGTCTGCTTTACTAAATTTCCAACAGCGTCTGGGGATTGTTTGGCTAAGGCTAGTCTGTTTTGCAATATCTTCTCTCTTAATTGACAACGCTTCATTATAGAATCATAAATTATATCAGCCATTTGGCGTTTTACGGTTATTTCAAGGTACAGTAGTTTGCTGAGTACCTGAGCCATTAGGTCTGTGTTTTGTGGGAGTCTAAAACTGTGATGATAGTAGAAACCCACGGAGTCTTCGAAAATAATCAGTAGTCTATTTTGTTCAGTTTGCCAGGCTTTTTGGGCGCATAATTCTTCCGGTTTCGTAAGTTTGAGTGCGAACACTGTGTCTTCCGTTTCTACTATAACATAATGGTTTGGAGGATTACGACTGACTGTAAGCAGTGTTGCGTTACCCTCATAGAGAACGTCTACTCCACTCGTGGAACAAAGGCTAGCTAGGTGTTGTTTCCAGGTTACTTCCCCTTCGGTATCGTCAAAACAAAATCCATCATTGTAAGGGCAGATTGTACCGCAACGAAGCTTAACAGTGTTTCTCTCTACATCTGCTATGGCGGTATAGTCGTGTAGACGTATGGAAAGGGCTGCTATTACTACAACGTTGGTGTATTGTATTCCTCCCACAGAGAATCGTACTCCTTCACATTTTCCCTGCGTATCCGCATATCTTTGTAACGTTACTGATATGCCTGTTGTGCCATTTGGTCGTAATTTGGAAATTACTCCGGCGCCGATACCACCAAGGTCCATTTGATGAAACCTATGGGCTTTCATACACTGTTCTGGGTCAATGTGCTGAATGTACTTGCCGAGTCCTCCTGCTACCGTGCTACGGTGGCTGTGCATTCCACAGTGTTCAATTAGTTGTTCCACCATCACTTGGCATGAGTACACATGGATCGGAACATATTGTCTCTTCTGGACCAGTTGTATCCGTCTGAAGTTGCTCTCAGAGAAGTTTCTAGGATCTTGGCAAGGTTTTATTGCTAGAAGTGATACCTTCGTGAGCTCCGTCGCTTTGTCTGCGCAGTCATATGCTACGATCTCCCCTCTGGCAATGGCGAACATGGATGCGATTAGGATTAGTATTATCATCGTAGCTCTGGTTTCTAAAACATCAAGACATTAATTATGTTCACATAAAAAAAACTTTACCACAAAGAAATTATATATTTTACAAGAGTATATAAAAATTAAAAAAAATAAAAAGGTAATAAGCGCTACACTCATACACTCACATACACTTGCATGCATATTTTAAATTTATTTTAGAGTTCGGCTCCTCGTCCGATATGCGATGGGTTCCTCAGCATTAAGTTCCTTTGTTGCTTCTTCCAAATTTTCTTGGGGAATTTCTACACTCTCGTTTATGTCAGTTAAATCTTGAGTTACAGGCACTTCCCCTCTTTTAATTTCATGATACTGTAATGGATTATGGTTGAAACAAAAGGCTAAGGATATAATCTTGAAAGGTTAGTCCCTAGTACTTGTTAGGTCATCAATCTATTGCACGTATCAAAGCCATTGACCGTGAAGGCTAACAGGTATATTATGTTATGTTATTATTTAAATATTAGTTTATATAACAATACTGATATATTGTTGTAAACTGTGTATATTAAATGATGTTTGTTTAATGTTTAAATATATATATATATATATATATATTTTTATATATATATATATATATATATATATATATATATATATATATATATATATATATATATATATATATATATATATATATATATATATATATATATATATATATATATATATATATATATATATATATATATATATATATATATATATATATATATATATATATATATATATATATATATATATATATATATATATATATATATATATATATATATATATATATATATATATATATATATATACTTATTTATAAAATTAAGATTAGATACGATTAGATATAATTAGATATATTTAGATGCATTTAGATGCAGTAAGATAAGTTTATACTATTTTTCATTTTTATATTAAAGTATGTTTTATACAAAGTCTCTTGTTTGACTTCTTGACGTGTACCAGATACTACGAACCAAGTACAAGCAGAAGTACACCACATGGCGACCCTACCAGTTACATGTTGAGAAGTCAGAAAAAGTGCATACCGTCTCTGGAGTAGTCAATTCAAATTTCATCGTGGAACAAGAAAGCATCCAAGTGCCTACCGATGTAAGAGTACTACTATATATATTGACAGTTGTTGTTGTATTGTTGTTTCTACTAAAAATAAAGCAGACCTATCGAAAACAACTTAAGAAGAATCTCTCCAGAACTATGTACTTCAAAACTCCAGCAGCAGAACCCAGCGTAGTTTGAGAAGTCCCAGAACCAGAACACTGAACAGCGTTGGACATAACCCCACAGCAAGGATCAACCCTCAACCCAAAACACAGACAGCAGTATAGTATGTAAGTTTATTAGTGGAAAAATTTTTTTATTATTATTATTTGTATTTTTTTTTTTTATGAACATTGTGTTAAAGTCTGCTCGACGCTCAAGTGCTCTCAGAGAACATTTTATTAGTCTGAAAATTATTATTATTTTTTAATTTTATTACGATATTATGGTATTTAATTCGCTAAAAAGCATATACGAGGACTCAGTTAAATTGTGCGACATTATAAAAAAAGAGCCAAAAGAACGCCCAATAGATTTAGTTAGAGTAAATAATTTAATTCTAGAAGTAGGGAAGTTAGAAAATAAGTTTCATAATATACAAAAAGAGGTCCAAGCATCTGCTATTGACGACCCAAACATTAAAAAATCATATTCAGATTATAATAAAGCTATTGAATCTCACCTTTTTAAATCGCGTTCTCTCCTGAACGAAAGACTAAAAGATTTGGTTAAGGGGATAAACCCAACTGAACAATTAAAAATAATAGTAATACCGAGGAAATAAATATGGCGGAAAAATTTGATTTAAGAACAGCGGTATCTTTGTTACCATCTATGGATAACACGGAAAATAGCACTAAACAGTTAATTGACGCAATTGAGTTATATAGCAGTCTTATCGACGATAATGGGCAAACCTTATCTGTGCCAGTTTAAAGAGGAAACCAGTACATAAAGGGGTTTGTTTCGTTTGTATTTAATGCACTTGTGAAATTAAAACTCTAATGTTCAACAATAATTAGTTTTATTAACAAAGTAATAAACTGTCGCAGTCACTATCAGGAGAAAACTATATTAAAAGGTTACTACTCTAATATTTAAATAATGTCACATCCGGTAAAAAATGTTTAGTCTTTCTAATTTTATTGCACTACACTGTCTATTAATTAACAAATTTTTTAATGTTTGCTCAAAGGCTTGGAATTATAACGTTTATAATAATGAAATAACTTATTCCTATTGAACTTAAAAGGAATAAGTTTATGTAAACTGTAATACTGAATAAATCTTTGAATAATGAATCTTGAACAATGAATCTTTGAATGAATAATAATCTGGAAGGCGTTCTGCCTTTTATATATTTTTAATGCGTAGTTTCTAGTAAATTCTAGACTGAAAAGTAAAAATGAGATAGGTAACTCCATCTTGCGGAGAACCTTTGTATTGTATTTCCAAGAATCCCCTAATACATATGAAAAACAAGTATACTAGTATACTTACTGTTAGCAATGAAGTGAGTCTTTGACAGATGGCGTTAGTTGAATTAAAATAAAATTTAAAAATTTAATAAACTTATTGAACTAATTAAAGATGTTACGTAATTCGTAACATTATTGATTAATTACGTTTTAAAAACAAAATTAACGCAAAATGCAAAACTAAGGTTAGAAAACTCGTATGGTACAGTGGAACAGCTAGTAGGGGATATAAAAACCGGTTGTTAACGAAAAATCACCAGCAGTTTTATCGACTCAATTACATAACGCAAGACAAGACGGCAGAAGTATCGACGATTACGCAAAGTTGATCGATCTAACGATAGCGCAGGCCGATAATAATACAGCCGCAATGGGAGTGTTGCGAGGGATAAACGAGAAAATTGCAGTAAACGCTTTTGCAAATGGACTTAGGAGTAACGAACTAAGGACTATAGTAAAGGCCAGGAATTACCAAAACTTAAAAGACGCAGTTTTAGCGGCTAGGGAAGAAGAGCTAACAAAACACCCTCAGCCTAATGTGTTTCACATGAAAGGCTCAAAAAACTTTAATTACAGGCCACATAACCAGGGAAGAGGTAACAAAAATAATTATCGCCCCTTTGATAATTATAGGTCAAACCCACAGGCTAATCTAAATTACCAAAAGGGAACCAATACTAAAAACCACAGGTATACAAAATATAACCGAGGTCGGGGTCATTATTATGGTCAAGGACGAAACAAACCGACGAACCGAGTGTATTGTGCTGACAGTATAGTCCGGGAGGCAGCGACAGAAATTTTGCACCAATTCCTACAAAGCTGATTTTATCTCATTTTGTAGTTTTGATATGGCAAGTAAACGGAACGGCAGTCTACCACGCCAATATGGGGGCAAACATTAATAATCATTTTTCAAACGTGTAAATAAATAATATGTAAATGCCTTATTCCTACAAGTCTAAAACTTTATAGAGTGGTCAATGATACATAAAAATGTAGTATAATGATAGTCTACCGCGTCGGAGGGGAGGCCATCATAGGTCTACCACCCACGCAAGGTGTTCAGAAATTAACTTTTTTGACTTATTTCTACAAGGCTGAAATTTTTTTCTCAAATACTTTAGTTTATAAGAGAACTAAAAATAAGTCTACCGATTATATAAAGATGCAAAGCCCTGATAGACGCAATGGAATGCACGATCTCCCGAGCGCAACCGCCGGCGCCGCGCCGATCCGCTATGTCGCTCTGAATTATTGCATACCGGGATTAAATTAATATTTACAAAGCTGCTTATTTTATCTGTACGTATTTTACGATAATTATTGTCAACTAAAAGCGTAGCGAGCGAGGTTTTTGGTAGTATAATGTTAAAATATAAAGTTTTAAATTAATTTTTTAAATAACTAAAATTTGTTTCTTCTTTTATGCAGAATAATTAACTTTATTAGAATTGAATTACTATTATAATAAGATGTATTTTAATGTAAAAATATAGTATTTTATAATAAATATTTTTAGGAAAGGTAATAATCCTCGCGAAAGTACTAAAAGTACTTTTTAGTACTTTGGCAAGGATCATTACCTTTCCTAAAAAAAAGTTATAATAATTGCGAACGTTCAACTCATCACATATATTAAATAAATATTATTCTTATTGTTCATCGCCACTGGCATTCAATTCTTCATCGCCTTTCAAATCGTAATCGCTATCTTCATCGTCATCATCATTCTCATTATTCAACCAATCCGCATCCGCACTTGTACTTGGAGAAGGCTCAGCATTGCTTTCAGCAGGCAATTTCGCAGGCTTTTTATACTTCTGCGACAATGCCGTGAAACGTCTGTAACATCCGGCATAATAACCTTCAAGTCCACTTAATTGAGCTGGCAAGACGACATCACTGTACACCAATTGGTGTTTTTTTTTAATTTCCAAAATTTCTGAACACTTTACAAACTTATCTTGTGTTAACTGCAAAATTGATTGATCTTTTGGCTCCTTATGGCAAACGAAACAGTACAACTGAGAAACCATGACGCTTAAAAACGCGTCCTTCTACGCAGACGACTGAAGGCCACACTGTTGAGCAGCTGGCATTGCTATAAATTCGACGCTGTAAGCATGAGGAGCGGATGGAACCCCGAAAAGGTCCGAGCCGTAATATGTAGGGAGCAGGTATAAACCCGTTTAACTAGCCAACGTGTTTGCCGAGCCCGAATAACACGAAGCCGCCGCCGGGATACGACGTTCTCGTTCTTCTTCCACTCAGCCGTTGATTTTTCACTTTCCAATTATTTAAAATTAAGAATAATCTACTAAATCATTGTTTCATTATTTAATTTAAAAAACATTCAAATATAGGATTTTATTATTAAATAAGTATGAAATTAATATATTATTGTAGCTGATTTTAATAAATATTATATGTACATAACATAATAATATAATAATATTATATTACAATAGTTTGAAAGCCACAATCCTTCAATAAACTTCCCGCTCAAAAATTTAAGCCATATCTACCGAAGCTTCAGCCACATTGTATTGAAGGTAGAACAGGTTTAGTTGACAATAATTATCGTTAAATGTGGATAGATACAAAAGCAGTTTTGTAAATATTAATTTAATCCCGGTATGCAATCATTTAGAGCGACTTATAGCGGATCGGCGCGGCGGCTGCGCTAGGGACATCGTGTATTCCATTGCGTCTATCAGGGCTTTGCACCTTTATATAATCGGTAGACTTATTTTTTTAGACTCTAATAAACTAAAGTATTTGAAAAAAGTATTTGAGAAAAAATTTCAGCCTTGTAGAAATAAGTCAAAAAAGTTAATTTCTGAACACCTTGCGTGGGTGGTAGACCTATGATGGCCTCCCTCCAATGCGGTAGACTATCATTATACTGCATTTTTATGTATCATTGACCAATCTATAAAGTTTCAGACTTATAGGATTAAGGCATTTACATATTATTTATTTACACGTTTGAAAAATTATTATTAATGTTTGCCCCCATATTGGGGTGGTAGACTACCGTTTCGTTTAATTGCCATGTCAAAACTACAAAATGAGAAACAATCAGCTTTGTAGGAATAATTACATCAAAACTGTCGCTGCCTCCCGTACTAGTAGCAACGGTGAGTCAACTACAAACAGTAATGCAAGTTCAAACGTAAAACAGTTTTTTCTTGCCTCACGAAAATAACAAGGTATCAAGTTACAATATAAACGCCTTAAATTACATAAGTGTTAATTATAATGGAAGAATATTATTGTTTTTAATTGACTCAGGTGCGAGCATTTCTTGTATTTTGAGAACTCTTTAATTAATAATGAAATAGTAAACACTAGAGAAAAACTAAAAATACAAGGAATAGCCGGATCCACATTATCTATCGGTACCACAGAAATTAATTTTTTCAATTAAGAATAAAAATTTTTCCAATGAGTTTGTTGTCGTAAAATTTCGATTCTCATATACAGGAGTATTAGGTGTAGATTTTCTTCTAAATATTCAGCAATAATTAATTACGAAACATTTTCAATTTCTTTAAAAATAAGAATGGGATACAAAATGTAGTGCCACTACAATCCAAATATGATTATTATACTATTATTCCCCGAGATGCGAAGTAATTAAATATTGTTTCACGGATGAAAGAGATGAATGCGTTGTGATGAATGATTTAATATGTGAGGGAGTAATTGTAGCAAGTACCTTAGTAAAACCAGAAAATAACGAAATTCCGGTACGAATAATGAATGTAAACGAACGAGAAATTAGGGTAAAAATTTTCAGCCAAAGCTAAATAAACTAACAGATTACGATGTATGCAAGTTTGAAAAAGTGAGATATCGGTCCAAAGGGTAGAAAAAGTGCTTAATCTGATACAGACACCTTCAGCAAATATCGAGGAAAGTGACTCAATCCATAGCATTTGTGTTAAGTATGCAGACATTTTTCACTTAGATGAAGATCCTTTAACAGTAACCAATGCCTATCAGCAAAAATAAGGCTAAAAGAAGATGCACAACCTATATATATCAAGCCATACA
>JAHBCN010008749.1:0-37580 GCA_019359885.1 Listronotus oregonensis | reverse complement strand
TTTAAAAGGGAAAAAATCCTCTGCTATAGGGGTTTTTTAAATATGAGTCAGTTAAGAGAAAATAGTATCTAAACATAACCGATTTCTGGGTGATTTTCCCTTAAGGAAAATTAAAAACAAACCCCAAATTTAGAAAACTATTACGCAGAAGCCTAGATTTAAGGGTTGGCTTTCATATAGTTTTTGAAAATTATATAACTTATACCGTTTTTTGAGAAAAACATTATGCCTCGAACCCCAAATTGGATCCAATTTTCGCGGCTCGAATGGACTCTTAAATTTATCAATATTAAATTGAAAATAAATTTCATAGAAGACAGACCTGATAAATTATTAATATTTACCTCAAGTAGAGCAAACAGTTTTGGGTAAAGTCTGGTAACTTAAATATTTAAAAAGGGACTCGTTTTGCGGCATTTAATAGTAGGGTCGTTTTTTTTTCGCAATATTAAAAGATTGCCCCAATCCCTAAAATATAGCTACAGTTTTCTTTGATTTCTTTTTTGCCTTTTTACCAAAATTTAGACTTTACGTAAGTACATTTTTTGTCCCTAGTTTGCCTTCTTTTATTTAGTCTATTAGAGAAAGCATATTTCTGGAAATTGTAATGCTAAAACTCTACATTTTAGTAAATTTAAAATTTTTTTGGGGATAAAAAATTTTTTAAAAAAACCCGCTAAACAATTGCTTTGGGTATTTCAACTTTTAAGATCAAAAATTGTTAAAAAAAAAGTTTAAATGTCACAAGTCAAATAAAGTAAAATAATCGGATCTTTCTAATAGTCCAGTAACTGAAGACCTGGAAGTACCCAAAGCTGTAAATAATCTGTAATACCCCAAAAAAGGGCCCCCCAAAGCCCCCAAAATAATTTTCCCCGAATTTAAAGAATTTTGTTTAGACAAAAAAAAGATCACCTCAAAATCAAAAAAAATGTTTTTTTTGGTAATAAGACCCAGAAAACTATGGTTCAGTTGCCGGGGGGGCAAGGGTCTCACCCGTAGCAATCAGACAACTTCAAAGTGTCGGTAGCATGCGTATGCATCCGGAGCTATAGAACAACTCCAACCGAGCCCCAGAAGTGCTGCTAAACCTGCCGCCCCACATCTACATACGGGGGAAGAAGGCGGTACTCTATAGCTCAAAGGAGGTCAAAGCCCAAATATAGAACACCGAAGGACTCCAAGATGGAAAAGAGGAGGACCAAGAGGTCAGCTCATTGTTTGAGATGCCCTCAGACAGGATAACCCCTCGTTTCATCTTCAATGACACTTTCGTATTGTCATACCAGATAGGGGTGGACTGGCACCCCCAATCAAACCGACATATCGGGGTATACAGATGGCTCCAAGAAACAAGGGTGTAGGAGCTGGCATTTTGGAGATAAGCCTAGAGAAAAGGTAATCTTAAGTCTCGTCAGCCGCCACGGTTTTCCAAGCGGAAATCCAGCAATAGTGCATTGCGCCGTGAGGATTAAAGAAAAAGGGAGTAAAGGAAAATATCGTCATTTACTCAGATAGCCAAGCGGCCCTGAAGGCCATCAGTTCCCAAAAGTTAATTCCAAACTAGTCGGGGACTATATACAGGCCCTGGAAAAAGTGGCTTGGCAAACAAAACCTCCAGCCTGGGTACCAGGCCACGAGGAATCAGGCAACGAAGAGGCCGACGACCTAGCCAAAAGAGGATCAGCCGGGAAATGATAGGCCCGGAGCATTTGCGGTATCCGGCGGCCTTCAAAGCATCTATTAAGAATTGGGTAGACAGACAGTTTCAAAGCTGGTGGGTACAAACACCGGGGCAACGACGGAAAGCGTTCATTAAGACCCGCTCGGCCAAATTTACATCGGACCTACTGAGCCACAGCCGTAAGGTCGTAAGGAAACGGTAGGTCAACTAACGGGGCATTGTAAACTCAACAAGCACCTGGAAAGAATAAACCTGGTGGAGGATAGCCTTGTAGGTTCTGCCAGGAGGCTGAAGAAACAGCCTTACATGTGTGGTGCCATTGCGAAGCACTATGCAGGCTTAGGTTTACTAGGCTTGGGGGAAAGGGGAAACCAAAACCGGCAAGTTATATGGGGGATGTCGAGACTCTGGAGTCTAGTTAAGAAGACGGGCTTGGACAAGGTACTCTAAAGAACGATAGGGGAAACCACAATAAATCTGGAAGGTTGCAGTGGTGGAGGTCATTTTTCGCCATCTCCGCTCAAATAATCTAATCTAATCTACCATTTTTTTCGTAACACCAATACTTTTCGTAAAAACGACCGTCGAAAAATCTATAACATTCAGAATTTCTAGAACTCCGGAAACGGCTAAAAAATGTAGATGGGCAAAACAATTTTTTATCAAAACGCAAGAAAGATGATGGAGGAAATTTTCTGGGATCATTGAACACTTGCTAAGGTCTTATTATAAAAAACAAATGTTAATAACAAACATTTTTTCAAAAAATATTAATAAATTAATGAGATTATCTCTCTTCGTTCGCTTATAAGTGAATCCATGAAGATAGCGGCATTCTAGCAGTAGAACGGCAGCTGAAATGAGGGAACTTTTGCCTCCAATTATCTCGAAAACTATCGATTTTTCAAAAAAAATTACAAGGATCATTTTTGTAGATTACAAGGCGATCTTCATTTTTTGTTTAAACAAAAAATTTCCCATTCACATATTTTGGCAGATATTCGCGGGAAATCCATTTTTCGTGCCTTGAGGGGCCATTTTCAGTCCTATCCCACCTGTTAATGTTAATAAACTTTTTTCGCTCGAAAGAATCCCCAAAGATCTAAGAATTGCGCTACAAGGCAAAACTGTACAGATTTATTTACAGCTTTGTCCCTTCATTTACTGGACTATACGTAATTTGTGACTTTTATTTTCTGAGACAAAAAAAGGGCTTCAGATAATTTTTCTTTGTTTACTATCTTTTATTTATTCGTTTGCTTATTTATTAAGTATTAATATATTTATTTATTACTATTTTTAGTAATGATTGTTGACTATTCTTGATTATGGGTATGGTTATAATTAATTACCATTTTTAGTAATGGTTCTAATGACTTTTAATGTAAGAAACTTAAACATTGGGTCAAAAAATGTTTAAAAGTATTTTTCCAAAAATTTTTACACTTTTGGAATACTAAAATAAAAGCTCTATTGTCCGACTTATTATAAGATTTAGTCAGGTACACCAACGGTGTAGGGCTCACCAAAGAAAACCACCAAATTTAGCAACATAACAATTTTATTGTTTCCATGGCTTTTTTGATACTAATATGATTTTCTTTTTAATTTATTTAAAATTTAAGCTAAAATATCTCAAAAACTGTTTACTCAAATATCATCAATGTCAGGGTGAGTCAACGATAGAGTAAAGTTCATTATTTCATTGGTTTCAAAAGTTATGAGAAAATAGTAAATACAAAAGATGTAAAGATTCTTAGGATGCACAATTTAAAATTATTTTAAAGTATACAGGGTGGCTCAAAAAAGCGTGACGAATAAAACATAAATTTTTTTAAATGAAACACCCTATTTTTAAATTTTGTTTAGAATTCCTTTTAAAATTCTTCAACTTTTTTATTAATAATAATGCATACCTAAACCTAATAGTTTTTCCAATATTTCAATTTTTCTAAAAGAAAATAATTTTCACACTTGCAAAAAAATTACGATAGCGCCATTATTTTTTGAAGGTAGATCACTCATATTTGATATTAGCGTTATTCGAAGATGACGTAAAAGATATATGAACGGAATTTTAATTAGATGCTACAGGGTGTTCAAAATAAACGAATATATTTGGATCATTTTAAATTGAAAAATCTCGATTTTTTTAAATATTATTATTTTTTCTGAAAGATCTTACAAAAACCCACAACTTTTATTAAGTATGTCATATACCTATTTTTAATACTTTGCGATTTATTTTAACTTTTCCAATATTTACCCTTCTTTCTGTCTAAGACTATTGCTATAACATTAGTTGGCCATGACAAAATGACATTGTCAAATTTTAACCTGACATCTGAGTAAATAAATTCATAAAATTTATTGTGGTGTCAGTAAATTTAAAAAAAAATAAGTATGGATTTTCCTAAAGCTGAATTAATTGATATGATTTATATACTGGGTGAGGCGCAAAGAAATTCTTTGTTGGCAGTAAGACTTTACAAGGCGAAGTACCTTAATAGACGTGTACCGACTAGGCAATCTCTTCAGTGTTTAATGGAACGGTTTAATGCTAGTGGTAGTATTGAATATGAAAAACGGAAAGTGGTAAACCGGAATGCTACCAATGAGAAAAAGAATTGGAAATTTACTCAAGTTCAAGATATCCCAGGTCAGTAGCGTCAAGTATACTATGTGATACATCCCAATCACCGTTAACCGACCACTAGAAAACACAAATATCATCCCTTCCACATGGAACTACACCAAGAACTTCAGACCGCGATTTTGAACAAGGAAACTTCTGCACCGTTATAAATGAAGCAATAGAGGCCGATCCAAATTTTTTGTCTAAAATAATGTTTTCCGATGAAGCTACTTTTCGCAGTAATGGTGCAGTTAATCGTCATAACATGCACTATTATTCAACAGTTAATCCAGTCTGGGTACGGGAAGTGCAAAACCAAAACCATTGGTCACTTAATGTGTGGTGTGGAATAAAACACTTTAATGTTATTGGACCATATTTTTTTCGCGAAACAGTTAACGGGCCTAGATATTTAAACTTTTTGCAGAATGATTTACCTCAACTTCTTCAAGAATTTGATAACATTGAGATCCAACAAATGTGGTTTCAGCAAGATGGAGCTCCTCCGCATTACCATCGAGAATTTTTAAATAATCATTACCCACAGAAATCGATCGGTAGAGGTGGATTCATTGAATGGCCCCCTCGATCATATGACTTAACACCACTAGATTTCTTTTTGTGGGAATATGTTAAAGATCGTGTTTATGTGAATCCCCCTACAACACCAGAAGATATGGAAAATAGGATTCGGGACGCGTGCAGGAGAATAACACCGTTTATGCTAAGGAACGTCCAAGAAAATACGAAAAGACTAAACATGTGTATCAAGTAGAAGGGCATATTTTGAACATTTATTGCGCCATAAAATAATTAAAAATAAGTTAATTTGTAGTAATAGGTATTTATTATTATTTACTTTTTCTGTGAATTTAAAATTTAAAAATGGCCAACTAATGTTATAGCAATAGTCTTAGACAGAAAGAAGGGTAAATATTGGAAAAGTTAAAATAAATCGCAAAGTATTAAAAATAGGTATATGACATACTTAATAAAAGTTGTGGGTTTTTGTAAGATCTTTCAGAAAAAATAATAACATATTTGGTGCGCCATTTAAAAAAATCGAGATTTTTCAATTTAAAATGATCCAAATATATTCGTTTATTTTGAACACCCTGTAGCATCTAATTAAAATTCCGTTGCATATATCTTTTACGCCATCTTCGAGTAACGCTAATATCAAATATGAGTGATCTACCTTCAAAAATAATGGCGCTATCGTAATTTTTTTGCAAGTGTGAAAATTATTTTCTTTTTAGAAAAATTGAAATATTGGAAAAACTATTAGGTTTAGGTATGCATTATTATTAATAAAAAAGTTAAAGAATTTTAAAAGGAATTCAAAACAAAATTTAAAAATAGGGTGTTTCATTTAAAAAAATGTATGTTTTATTCGTCACGCTTTTTTGAGCCACCCTGTATACTTTAAAATAATTTTAAATTGTGCATCCTAAGAATCTTTACATCTTTTGTATTTACTATTTTCTCATAACTTTTGAAACCAATGAAATAATGAACTTTACTCTATCGTTGACTCACCCTGTATATATATTTGAAATCAGAAAAAAAGATCTTTCGTTGTAGCCCGTAATATACAGGGTGTTCCATTTAAGAAAGTTGAATTTGCTCATATTTTTTTAATGCAATATTTTTGTACTGATAATTTTAAAAGATAGTATGGAAAAAACCTACAATTTTTATATAAAACATTTTTTTATCTTTAAAAATAAAGGCTCCAGATGCCACGTAAATATAATTAAGGACCCTGTAATTAGGGGCCCACCTCGATTGTACTGGTGTAGGGCCTACTCGCACCTACTCTCAAGGTTCCTAGCTTAAAGTTGATGTTTCCATGATTACCATAATTATTATATTTCCTCTTCTATTTCTTCTATTTTATTACGTTTTAATATTTTTTTATTCAGTTTTTATATTACAGATTTAATTTATTCTAGTTTGGAAGTAGTTTAAAAGTCCCGACTTTATGTGTAAGAACTGATTTTCTTTTTTCAATATGCATTAAAGAGCCTTTAAAAAAAACTCTTTAAAATTTGCATTACGACCGAGAATTGCAAATTTGCATTGACATACTGATGATGAAATGAATTATCAGCTAATTTAAATTTTTCAGGAATATAAACGAAATTTTCTATCGTAAAAAAATGAAAACCTTTTTTCTAATTTCCATTTCAAATAGACTCATTTAAAACGTCACCTTAAATTATGGCTTTTTTGTACAGGGTGTTGTTAAAAATGTGGGTGCCAAGACAATTTTTTTAATGCCATATGACCCCATGACAACCATTTTTGTCATATTTATAATATAAAAAAACAAAGCAATTATTTCATTTTAACGTTTTTATTAACTGTAATAATAAAAAAAAATATTACAGATTCAATTAATCCTAGAAAAACAATACTACATTAGCTATTTACATTACAACTGCGTTTATGGATATGCTTACAACAACGATTGTAGAAGATTGGATTGACGAAGTCGTAGATTAAGTCATTTTAATCACACGAGTGTTGTAGTCATGTTTAAAAGCGTTTGGAATGTACAGTAACGGCCATTAAATCTTGGGCAATTCTTTTTCCCTTCGTAAAATAGGCTTATGCCACCTTCTACTGAATATAAATACCTGTTGAAAAACCTAATAAAGAAACAGGTGTCCGTTGCCAGTGTCAAATAGTTATTTTCCTAACAATTGCTCCTAACGCTTGCGCAAAGTGACTTTTCCGTACTTGACTGCTTGCCCGAACTCCGCTTCGCGTCGTTCGGGCAACGGCAGTCGCGTGCGGAAAAGTATCACTTTGCGCAAGCGTTAGGAACAAAATTTTTCCTACGAGCGTCAGATAATACCAATATTAAAGCAATGATTATTTTTAAATTATGTTTAATCTGAAAGAACTACTACAACATATTTATAAATGGGAATTATTTGTTGATAACTATTTACAACAAAAGAACAGTTATTAGCATATTGTAAATTAATTGTAGAACATGGTCAATATTTTATTCGACATATCCTTTTCTGATTTGTGGATTCATCAATGTAGCTCTCAGCTACAGCCGTTGATTTCCAGCCCCCAAGTCGCTTGACATTGGTAATTCCTTCTCCAGAATCCGCTAACATAGTCGCAGAGGATCGACGAAAACTATGTCCAGTGTACTCTTCTGGATTTTTTAATTTTAGGTATGCAGCAATTTCTGAAGGCATTTTACCTATTGAATTTATTCCCACACATTGCGTACTGCATGCTCCTTGTTTATACTGGACAAAAAAACGTCTGTGTGGGGTATGTGGTTTTCGCAAATTTGCACATTTACGGTACAATTGCAGATAAAGTCCGTTATTTGTTTCATCGGACACTACAAAGATTCTGGAAGTGTTATTTTTACTGTCAGGAATTTTCACCACTATCAAATTTTCATTATCCTGTATGTCATCAATCATTATTTTTGTAAGTTCATTTCTCCTACAAGCACCGGCTAATCCAAAAATTGTAGCAACTTTTATTAGAAGGTAAATATTATCAGGTGCTTCTTTCATGAATCTTGAAACTTCTTCTTTGCTGAAAGTTTTTGATTTTTTTGGCCGGTATCCCACGTTTTGGTGTTTAAGTAGTGATGTTAGCTTGAAATATGAACTTAAATCAAGGTTCCTTTTCACTTTGAGGACACATTTTAACATAGAGTACTTACTCCATAAAGTATTAGGTTTATATGTTTTTGCAAATCCGCAAAATAGGCCAAGAACACTTCTTCTTTAATACTTTTTGTCCCCTTGCTGGAGCACCAGTTTTCGAAATGACTATATTGATTCTCATATTTTTACGAGATTTTGCTGGTAATAAATTCAAACTTACGGTATTTGCTGCATCCAGGATAGAATCTGGTAGCTCCTCATCGGAACTACTCATTTTAAATAATTATTTTTGTCGGATTTTTATTTAATTAAAAAAAGATACTAGGACGCCTTTTCATTAAAAATGCTTGTTTGTATTGAAATTCATTTGTGCAATTGCTTGTTCATATGGAAACGAAGAAAAAATCTGACATGTGTTAAAATCAGCAAGATTACATATTGTTGCTTGACTTGTCATAATCATTTATTATTATTATACAGGGTAATTAAAAATCTTTTTTTTGTGTTTTAGTTGAAATATTGAAAATTACGAAGTAACAAACAAAAAAGAGAATAAACTAAAACTTGCAATGGCTTCGTATATTGCATGAAATAGCCTACAATTACTAAAATACATATAAATCTTGCTTACCTGTAAGATTTTAGAGTAGTTTTACCTTTCCGCGTGCAGAAAAGTTCACTTTTCCGCACGCCGTGCGGAAAAGTGCAACTTTGCGCACTCATATGCGTGCGGAAAAGTGGACTTTTCCGCACGCTCGTAAGAAAAATATTTTTTAAAATGCCAAACTTAACTTAGGATGAAAAAGTATTAATTATTTATTATATTGAGCAGAAAGGTTGGCCAGAAAGGGATGTAGCGGAAAAGCTTAACATTCCAAAGAGTACAGAGAGAGAAACACACTCCTTTGAGAGAAGAGCTGGAAGTGGTCGCCCCAAACTATTGAATCAAGAACAAAACAATAATTTAGTTAATGTTTTGAGAAACCAACCATTTAAATTTGTAGTTACAGCAAAAACGGAAAGCAATTTCGTAGCAGCGGTTAGAACGGCAGGGCGAAGAATAAGGCAAATATCTGAATTGCGCTGCCACCCGACAGCCTTAAAACCGTTTTTAACAAATGCGAATAAAAAACAACGCATTGGATTTTCTTTACAATTTTACTTAGAACCTCCGATTTTTAGGAAAAATATAATATTCACCGATGAAAAGGTTTTTCAGTCGTGCTACAATGGGATACTTAAGGTATACAGGCCTCAAGGAACACGATTTGATGAAAAATATACTTAAAAAGACAGAAGTAGTGGACGATTTTTGGTAAAGATTTGCGTGTGGCTTAGTGCATAGGGACTTGGTGTATGTTATTTTATCGAAGGAAGGTATATATAGATCTTCTATTGAATATCATGCTTCCTTCTGTACTGGATCGATTTCCGGACAGAAATTTTATCTTTCAGCAAGATAAGTGTCCCGCTCATTCGGCCCGGAAAGTCGATGAATGGATGGAAGGACAGCGTAACAGGGTTTTACCGTGGCTCGCAAGTAGTCCGGAGTTAAATGTTATGGGAAATGTTTGGGGCTTACTAGTTAAAAATATAGGAAAATAGTTAGGCCGCAAAATGTAAACGAGCTTAAGGATAAATTTTTAGAGGCGTGGAATGAGTTGCGAGGAAATTCGGACTACGCCCGGGCTTTGGTCCATTCGATGCCTGAAAGGCTAAACTGTGGCTTAGAAAAAAAACGGGGCTGCAATAAAATATTAAATTTGTTTGGAAGGATTTTAAAGTTGGTTTAAATTTATTAAATTGTTTATTCATTTATTAGTTTTTTTAAATATAGATATTTTCTTTTACCTTTTGCTTTATTTATAACCATTAAAAGTAAAACAAGGTTAAAACAGCGATTTACAAAAATTGGCAGAAAAGTCAAAATTTGACCAATTTTTGGCCAAGATTTAATGGCTGTCACTGTACATCGTTGTATCTACAACCGAAAAATAAGGAAATACTTTTTATTTTCGTTTATTAGTTGCCTACATTTAACACCTTTAACTATGAGATTTGTCACATTTTGTCAAGTTCTAACTGTGGGAAATTGTTACGTGCTGCAGACCATGGTTACAACACGTTGTTCACCTAGTAGGCATTGGTTTTTCTAATAAGTCGGATCGTCCTGTCGAGCAAGTACTTTTCGCACAAAAAAAAATCTATTAAAAAATTACGATAAGCTAATTCTAAAAATCTTCCTTCAGACGTAGAAGTTGCCGCAGAACGTGTCACGGAAACATTATTTCCGGATAAGTCGCGATCAAAATATGAGAAAACATACAACCACTTTTTGACGTTTTGACATGGTGTGATGGCCAGTCCTCTTTACAGGACTTCTGTCTGATTGCTGGCGAATTAGCGATTTGATTATTGGGACCTTTTTTGTAGGAAATTAAATTTTCAACAACTTTCTCATTTATCTTTTTGGTGTAGCTCTTGTCATTTATGAGATTTTGGGGGAGGGTTAGAGGGGTTTTCGGGTTTTGTGCCCTTTTGATTAGCGTGTTGAAAACTATTACTTTGCAGAGTTTAAAAACATTTGGTCAAAAATCAATTTCCAAAGGAAAATTGCGGGGCCTTCAAAGTGCGTTTTTCTCGAAAACAGCTGCACCTAGAGACCTAAATGAATATACATTTTTGATGCAAAGGGAATTATAGTAACTTATCTTTTAATAAACAGGTCAATAAACTAATCTTAAAAAAAGTTATGCCATCTAAAACAAGTGCGGTAGGCCGTAGCTAGCGCCCTCTACTAGCAACATGAAAAGCATGGACAAATTTGAATTTTGCTTTAAAGAACCCCTAAATCCCCAAGTTTGTACCGCTATATCATTTAATTAAGAAATTATTACGAAAAAACGAAAACAAAATTAAAAGTTTAGACACCCTGTTTCTTAGTTATTATTAATTTTGGGATAAGGGAAGGTTAATATAATAGTGCCATAACATCCAATCCACTGATTGTATCGGCGATTGAGATACTGCACAACTTGACGAACAGCATGGTGCGGCGCGCCGTGTTTTTGCCAAATTATCTTGCGATACGTTTCGAGTGGCAATTCTTTTAAAATGTCCTCAATATCGTTTTCAAGAAGATTGAGATATCTTTCTCCAGTTAAGGATCCCTCATAGAATATTGACCCGACAATTCTATTTTTAAGCACACCACACCAGACATGAAGAGAAGACCTCCCTTGGTATTTAATCTCTTGAAATTTCCTGGGATTTTGTCTTGCCCAGCTGTGCGTATTGCGTCGGTTAAACGTTCCCGATATAGTGATCGTAGCTTCATCCGTTCAAAGAATCGTTTGAAACAGGGTAGGATCGTTATCTTGTTTATGGATTAAAATTTGGGAAACAAATTGAAAGCGAAATTCCTTTTGCTCACTTGTTAAATGCTGCACTGTGCCTGTGGAAATTTTTGATCAGCGTGTTGAAAACTATTACTTTGTAAAGTTTAAAAACATTTGGTCAAAAATCAATTTTCAAAGGAAAATTGCGGGGTCCTTCAAAGTGCGTTTTCTCGAAAACAGCTGCTCCTAGAGACTTAAATGAAGTATACATTTTTGATACAGAGGGAATTATAGTAACTTATATTTTAATAAACAGGTCAATATAGTAATCTTGAAAAAAGTTATGCCATCTAAAACAAGTGCGGTAGGCCGTAGCTAGTGCCCTCTACTAGCAACATGAAAAGCGTGGACAAATTTGAATTTTTCGCCTTAAAGAACCCCTAAATCCCCAAGTTTGTACCGCTATATCATTTAATTAAGAAATTATTACGAAAAAACGAAAACAAAATTAAAAGTTTGACACCCTGTTTCTTAGTTATTATTAATTTTGGGATAAGGGAAGGTTAATATAACAGTGCCATAACATCAATTCCACTGATTGTATCGGCGATTGAGATACTGCACAACTTGACGAACAGCATGGTGCGCCGCCGTTTTTGCCAAATTATCTTGCGATACGTTTCGAGTGGCAATTCTTTTAAAATGTCCTCAATATTGTTTTCAAGAAGATTGAGATATCTTTCTCCAGTTAAGGATCCCTCATAGAATATTGACCCGACAATTCTATTTTTAAGCACACCACACCAGACATGAAGAGAAGACCTCCCTTGGTATTTAATCTCTTGAAATTTCCTGGGATTTTGTCTTGCCCAGCTGTGCGTATTGCGTCGGTTAAACGTTCCCGATGTAGTGATCGTAGCTTCATCCGTTCAAAGAATCGTTTGAAACAGGGTAGGATCGTTATCTTGTTCATGGATTAAAATTTGGGAAACAAATTGAAAGCGAAATTCCTTTTGTTCACGTGTTAAATGCTGCACTGTGCCTGTGGAAATTTTTGATCAGCGTGTTGAAAACTATTACTTTGTAAAGTTTAAAAACAATTGGTCAAAAATCAATTTTCAAAGGAAAATTGCGGGGTCCTTCAAAGTGCGTTTTTCTCGAAAACAACTGCTCCTAGAGACTTAAATGAAGTATACATTTTTGATACAGAGGGAATTATAGTAACTTATATTTTAATAAACAGGTCAATATAGTAATCTTGAAAAAAGTTATGCCATCTAAAACAAGTGCGGTAGGCCGTAGCTAGCGCCCTCTACTAGCAACATGAAAAGCATGGACAAATTTGAATTTTTTGCTTTATAGAACCCCTAAATCCCCAATTTTGTACCGCTATATCATTTAATTAAGAAATTATTACGAAAACAAAATTAAAAGTTTGAAACTGTATATTAGTTATTATAACTTTGGGATAAGGGAAGTTTACGTAAATTGCATTATTTCGACCTAAGGAATCTGCTGTTGCTCTGTGTCCCGTTACTTCCTGGACACCCTGTATATATAATTTTGTATTAAATCTATTTACAAATCGTGTAAAAGATATCTCCAAGGCACACTACTTTTTTTAAACTCAATCAATTTACCCACCAGAAACTTTCGCAAAGGAAAGGCTCAAAGCGACAATTTTAAAGTCATAATAGCCTTAGGGACCTCAGGAACAAAATTATTAATACTTTCCCTGAAATATTATAGCAATTTTCAAAAGGTTTAAAATCTTAACTTAAAGCTTATGCTACAAATAAAGTTAATGTTTTATTATTAACCTTTCATACTTTACATTAAAATAAATTTCACGTTCAATCGACTTTCGTCAGAAAAAAAGAAGTTTGGACAGTCTGTCTTTATTATCAGTTTTTTAAACTTAATACATTTATATTTTTACCATCAATGAAAACGTATTATTTTATGAATAAATCATAGTACAAAATATATTAATAAAGACATTTAAATACGTTACTTATTCCCCTAAACGTAAATACAAGCACCTCCTTTGGGTGCAGTTGTAAAAATGATTGATTCGAATCCGTCAGTGACCCCAAGAGGTTTGTAAAAATTTTCCTTCATATGTTCAATGAATCTATCTACATTTTCTGGAGATACAAGCGAGACTGTGCATCCTCCCCATCCTGCACCGGTCAGGCGCGTTCCCAAAGTAAAGTCTTTAGCAAGATCAACAATTCTGAAACAAAAAAACATATTTTTCTATTTGTTTCTTGAAAAAAATGTGTTTTACCAAGTAAACAAAATTCTTAGCTTTATTTTTAAAATCCATGCTTAACTTTAACCTATTAAAGACTAAGTTTTTTATATTCGGAATATTAAGGAGTAAATTATATTTTAATAATGTACTTAGCAATAAAAATACGTTTTAGGTCCATTTGTACAATGTCATCTTATAATTTCCAAGATGGCGGCTGTTCCATATATGGAACGCTAGTCTTTTAGGGTTCGTAAAATTACTAATATAAAAATAATTTTAAAAAAGATAATCAAACATTTATTTAAATCATTAAATTAATAAAACAAGTTTTTTTATTTCATTTAGTATGAAAATCAACGAAACATTCAATACATAGTCCTACGTCACATTTGCGACACAGAACTGCCTCTATGGTTTTGTTCGGAGCATCGTCGGCGTTTTTGTTGGGGATATATTACACCAAATGATTTTTTTCATCAAGCCGAAATCTGGGGAGATCCTTCAAAATTTATTAAATATCCATTTTTGGAGTTTATGCACCAACACTTATATCTAAAGCGGATAAGTTTTCCCCGGATAAATTGTTTGCAGCCGTAATGGCCATGATACTTAATCATGCTTTCGTCATATTATATTTCTTGTGATGGTACAAAATGATGTAAAAATTGTTGTTTCATTTTATTTATCAATGGTCTTAATTTTGCCATCTTATCTTTTGGTTCTAGTTTTGTGTTGTCGGCACAGTGTATATGCCTCATTATTTCGATAAATCTATCTCTACGCATTGCCTTGTAAACCCCAATATTTCTAAGATCTTCTCCCGAGTCCCAACAACTGTTTTTGGAAGGTTTTTTGTCATTGTGTCTTCAGTTTAAAACATATCAGCAACCTGCTGCACCGCGTAACCTAAAAATAAACATACAGAATTTTTTATGTATGCTAAGAGACTAGCGTTCCATATAAGGAACGGCAGAACAAAATGTAAAAAATAAGAAAAACAAAGGCATATTAAATAATTTTTTCAATGAAACTCAAAGTTAAGTACATCAAAATGTATTTTGATGATTGAAATGGTTTGCACACATTGATATGCTCTGTGCCAAATTAAGTAATCAAGTTTATTTACTGAAACAGATAAAAAGGTTTTTCGCAAATTTTGGTAATGGTATATTTTGCCAACCTCCATTCCCAAGTTTGGGACTGTCCTATGGGGCAATTCATCTCATCACGACAAAGCTTTTAAATTTCAGAAGACGGCCGTGAGGGTCATTGCGGGGATCGGCCCACTCGAATCATGCAGACCCTTTTTGCACAGTTTGGGATTATGCCACTTCCTTGCATATACATATATCAAACACTTCTTGAGATTCATAAAAATATAGATAAATTTACTAAGCTGTCGTACAATCACTCCTACGGGACACGATCTTCAAATTTACTATTACTCCCCAGGCATCGACTCGCAAGCTCGGCACGGACCTCTCTGAATATTTCACTATACAATAAGCTTGGCAACTCTGTACAGGGCTTAAATTTTTTAAAATTTAAAAATAAATTAAAAAATTTTTTATTACAAAAATGTTTTTATTCTGTCAAGGAATATATGGAGGCGCCACCAGTGAATTAAATTTCATGTATGGACTATTTTTGTATTGTTTATTGATCATATTTTATATATCACGTTTGTAATATTGCGTTTTCTGTTTTATACCTTTAACTTTTATTTATGGTTACTTTGGTGACTTTTGTGACCTGCAACAAACATGTAAATGTAACGTTGTCAAATAAATGTATATCTATCTATCTATCTATCTATTAATATAGTATTAGTTTCAGTCTAGATATTCCTAAACTTATTAAAATATGTACTTACACATCTCGACGCGCCATTTTCGTGTATGCACCAGACAGCTGAACGGAGCAAATAATTTTTAAAAAACTCTTTGTTTACTCGGTGTTTAAACTGATATGACACGTTACCAGTATATTCAGCAACCTGAAAATATCGACCCACAAAGATTTTTTGCAAGTACACTCTTATTTTTAACCATTTTATGATGCTTTGATTTGCGTTCCATATATGGAACGCTAGTACTTAATGGGTTAAATAAAAAAATCCTTAATCATTTAAATTGTCCATCAAAAACTTATTATTAAGAAATACTTTTATATTATTGTCTGAATACTTTGAATAGATAATTTAAAATAGATTGATAGCATACAGAGCTGTCAAATTACTCTCAAATAGTACTTTAAGTACAAGTACAAGTTTATGTTTTTTTAAAAGTATTTTAAGTACAAGTACCAAGTACAAGTACTCGTTAAAAATGTACCTGCTTTTTTAAGCAAATTCAAAAAGTACTTGAAGTACTACCCAAGTATTTTACTTTAAGTAAATCAAAGTACTTGGAGTAAAACAAAGTACTTAAAGTAAGACAACCCTATAAACATTGAATAATGGAAAATCAATGGCCCAATTTACGTTTTCATTTAATTATTTAACTGCCCATTGACACAATATATGTTGTTGCCAACATCGGCCCTTATTGCGTTTGGCACACCGGCCCATCGACACTTATCAGTCAGTTTGCCAATACTTCTACATATATGATATATTTATGAAGGCCCACTGTTGAAAAACCATTGTGGTGTTAACGATATAGCAACTAATATTTACCGATGTTTCATTTAGGGCCACTGTTGGAAAATCATTGGGATATTAGCTAAACAGTAACTAATATTTACCGTGTTTCATTTAGGCTTACTGCTGGAACATCACTGGAAAACCAAATGAAATAAAAATGTAAAAATTTTGATTTTTATTAAAAAAAAAATGTGAATACATAAAAAACTATAATATTTTGCCTTGAGCACAAGACAAACGAGGCACTTAAACCAATGTGGTTTGCAGATGAATTTAAAATGTCATAAGATACTCTAACTACAAAAATACGAAACAAAGTCAGAATTAACATAACAGCCAATAATAATACAAAATATATTAATAGATTCTAAAAACTATAAAATATCACCATAATATACTTTTCATTTGCCAAAACACCAAAAAAACAAAAAAAAACTGCCGAAAACGGTACAAACTTTCCGGTCACGTCATCCCTAATCATTCACAAAAATTACCAAGCTTCTGAAAAACTTAGGTTATGATGGCACGCTTCACTTTTAGTTCTCGGTGGTTAGGCAAAGGGCAAACAAACACGATCTAACGTACGCTGAGTAACGAATAAATGCAGTGGGCCAATGCGTAATTAAAAACGTTGGATTTGTAACTCAGTTAAATTAATAGGCCACTGTGGATATATCATTATGTCTTTTTTCTGTCGAACCATTAACTGGGGATTAATATCGGGCCAACGAATGGTGATCGACACAGGCAATTAAAAGACGCTGACATTAGTGGGCCATCACAGTACCTTTAGAAAATCGACAAACGCTGTTTATAGGGAAAGTACTTGAAGTAAAACAAAGTACTTGAAGTAAACCAAAGTAACTGAAGTAAAAGTAGTTTTACTTGACCAGCATTTTTTTAATAACATCAAGTTAAATGAGAGCCAAAAATATATTAGCGAAAAAGAAAATGTATAATTTGATAATTTAACGATTTACCTTACCCGTAAAGTCTGTTATTGTGATGTATGTATTGAGATTTTTAGCAAAGTTATTTTTTTGGAAAATTTTTGGAAGGTCCACTATAATTTTTTTCGATCCGACCGTATTTTTTATTTTATATTTTAAAACCTTATGACCTCCCAAAACAAGTGATTAACTCAGTATTTTCTGCAGTTTTACCCGTTTAATAAATTATCATTTTTCTTCTTTCTCTAACAACAAACGTATGTCAAACTAATGCACGTACCCTAAAGTCATAAACCTTAAAGTATTATAAATACTAATTAAAACAAGTTGATTCCGTATTAAAAAAAAATAAAGCTGGTAGAAGAGCTTAAACAGAACAAAGTGGCGAGATAAACTCCCGGACAAAAAAACCTACACCCTGGATTTTTTGCTAAGTTTGATACTTTATAACTTTTTTGTTTTTCATCCGATTTTTACAATTCTTTTGCCATTTTATAGATAATTTAATTGGAAATGTGCTGAATTTTTTCAATGATGGGTCATATTCGATAGGGCGCTATTATACCGGGTGAATCAATATGTGTTTTTTTTTACCTAAGTTTTAAACACCCTGTGGAGATATTGGGGCTGTTATTTTTAATACTGACAATTTTTTGACAAAGTTACATGAAGTCCTAACATTTTCTTTTTCGACTCATTTCGTTATCTCTAGTTTTAAAAGAGATACGATGTTTTTAATAAAACTCTGTTTTTTAAAAGGGATTTTTATAGAGACAATTAAATTAAAACAATACTAAAGTTAAAAAAAAAAAAGTAATATGTATGACCTCCTCTAGCTTCAATAACAGCGCGCATTCTGCTAGGTAAGGAGTGAATAAGGTGACGATTCTTTCTTGGGGAATTAAATTATATTCTTGGGAAAGTGCTATCCGTAGCTCTTGTAAAGTGTCTGGCTGCATAGCGAGACGAAAAGCTCTTTAACGATCCAAAATGTTCATTGGTTCAAATCCGCTCTGCAGGCCAGCCTAACGTCGAATGCAAACTCATAAATATTCATTTTCAATTGCCTAGCATTATCATCATTAGTATAAATTGTTCACCGATTAAGGGAGCAAATGGAACTATTGCCTCTTGAAGAATATCTTCAATGTATCGATGTGCATTTAGTGCTCCATTATCCACAAATATGAGTTCAGTTCGTGCATCAGTTGAAATACCCGCCCACACCATAACGAAACCACCTTGATAAGATGTTAGCTCTGTTAGGTGCATTCGGCAAATCTTTCATTTGGTCTCCTATATACACGCTCACGACCATCCGGCGACCGAAGACACACCCCCGACTTCGTCTGTGAAGAGAACATTACTCCACTGCTCCACAGTCCAGTTTAAATGTTCTCTGGCAAATCGTAACCGTTCTCGTCGATGATGCCGAAGTAATCTTGGTTTTTTGCCGGCCTACGTGAACAGAGCTCAGCTTCGTTTAACCTCCTGCGAACCGTTTTGTCACTAATATTGACCCCACGTATCATTCGCAACTCAATTTTTAAAGTCACGGAAGTTGCCTTTCGGTTTCAAAGATCTTACCACAAGAAAGCGATCGTCAGCTGCAGTCGTTTCTCTTTCTACCAGACCCTTTGGGTCTAGTAAAATTTCCTGTTTCCAAGTACCTATTCCAAGCATCTTGAACTGTGGCCCTTGGAAATCCCAACGTACGAGCTACATAACTTTTATTATGACCTTCCTCTATTAGAGCTACGTCTGTTATAGTTAACACCATGCTGACACCAATAACTATTACAACAATTTTAAGGGCTGTCACTGCCTAATACTTATAACAATTACATAAGTTGACTTGATTTAAAAATGACTTGATCTAATAAAATATCGTAATTTGCAGAGTTTTATTAAAAACATCGTATCTCTTCTAAAACTAGAGATAACGAAATGAGTCAAAAAAGAAAAATTAGGACTACATGTAACTTTGTCAAAAAATTATCAGTATTAAAAATAACAGCCCCAATATCTCCACAGGGTGTTTAAAACTTAGGTCAAAAAACACACATTGATTCACCCGGTATAATAGCGCCCTATCGAACATGACCCATCATTGAAAAAATTCAGCACATTCCCAATTAAATTATCTATAAAATGGCAAAAGAATTGTAAAAATCGGATTAAAAACAAAAAAGTTATAAACTATCAAACTTAGCACAAAATCCAGGGTGCCGGTTTTTTTTTGTCCGGGAGTTTATATAGATTGTGAAATAAAATTTTAAATATAGGCATCTTTAAGTGGTGTTAAAAACAAAAAAAAAATTTTTCCAAAAATTTTTAAACTAGCATTTATAGAATATTTTTTTGTTTTTTTAAGGTCCCTGTAATATTGGAGGTATTTTAAAATAATGGTAATTTTACCATTCTTGAAAGCTATAATATATCAGAGTCAGCAAAGGTCGGGCGATCTTCTTATTTTAATCTGTTTGCGTCCTTATCTAACGTGAATAAATTGGCGTACTTGATTGATTTCTTTTGGTAATACTTAAAGTACTTAGAAAAATACTTCAAGTAATTTACTTGGTCAAATAAGTAAAAGTTCAAGTATTTTGATATAAATTAATCAAGTACAAGTACAAGTACTTCCTGATAAAAAGTACTTGAAGTAAAATACTTTAAGTACAGAAAAGTACTTAAAGTAAAATTTTACTTAGAGTTTAGACAGCTTGCATTGCAAAGAACCATTATACTATCTTTTTTTTCTTAGAATATCATACTATTTATCATTATTATTTGTTATTATCATGGTTTTATTTTATTTTGCTATGTCAAAAAGATGTATAACCTTATATAACAATAAAGTAATATTATTATTATTATTATTATTATTAAACACAGTGATATTTGTATGTTGCCTTATTTCTAAGGGTGTATATAAATATGAACGCAAGAACACTCAACAAAAAAATCGACGATGAGGGCATTTTCTTTAGATAAAAGAAAACTCAGTTATTTTGTAAAGTAACTTTGTAGCTTCACACGAAATAAATAAGAACTTAAATGGTTTTTAAAATGAACTTCGGTACGAGAACATGTTTTTAACTGAAAATAAAAATACAACACTGAGCTAAGAAGATCAAACGGCAGTAAAATCAATGGAAACATAAAGTTTCTTTACGATATCTCAAGTTTTTTTACGAGCCGTGCTGTTGGTTTTCTGGATGAGAGGATAAGGTGAGAAAAGTTTAGAGCCTATTTTAAATGTTTTTGTGACTTTTTACTGTAAATTGAAAATATTTTTGTGTTCTGTTTACCTTTTGTTTTGGTAAATAACGGCTTGTTACGACAAAAGATAATACTGAAATTGGGTAACCTATTTAAAAAAAAAATAAAAATTTATAAAGAACAAAACCACTTTAGTTCTGTTCCTGGGGTATAGCAGTGACTTAGCCCTATTGACCCTTATGAACTGGCAGATTGCCTAAAAAAGAAAAAAGAAAAAACCCCCAAAAAAACCCAAAAAATCTAAACACTTATCAATATTTCGGTGGCAAGTCTGCCACCGCTATCAAAATTAACTGAAATGAAAAATAAAATGGAACTTAAAATTAAATTTGTAAGAATTCTAGTATAAAATTGGGGAGATTCTAAGAACTTTTGTATTATTTATGAGTTTTGTCATAAATAATATTATGACATTATGACAAATAGTCATAAATAATTAAAAAGTTTCTAGAATTTTCTAAATTTAAATATATGAAGGTATGATATCTGTTAATACTTGTGGAAAAGGGTTTTAAAGTTCCAAAGTAATAAAAATAAATTATTTATAAACTAAATAAATTTTATTTATTTTTTTAAAAAGAGGGTCGTTTTACAGTATAGTACGAATATAGGATAAAAATATAATAAAAAATCCAAAAGTGTTTTTTGTATCTAAGTATTTAATAAAATCATCCGTAAAGTATCGTTAACAAGATCCACATCTTATGTTTTCCTAAATATGCTAGAAAATATTATGGTTCTAATAACAAAAATATTTTGCAAAAAGGGAATTGTGGGGGTTTAAAATTTAAAAAAATGTATATATTTTATATATATATATATATATATATATACATAATACACATACATACATACATACATACATACATACATACATACATAATACATACATACATACATACATACATACTTTACATACACATCTATTTTCTTTAAATCTTTTTATTTTTATAGAGTGCAGGATTTTTCAATTTTCATGGTGTAAGATAGAAAAAATTGATAACAAATCACTATCAACTTGTATTAAAGGGAAACACCATTGAAAATTAATCTTCCTCTTTCAAATATATATACTTATCTATGTTCGGAACAAAGTTATGAATAAAATCTGTTCTTAAAAACCAAAAGTTAGCCAATAAAACGACAAAAATTGACTTCTTCTGTCAATTTTTGTTTGGTTTCCAAGACGAACCATGGCTAACGCGACTTAACTTTCAAACTTTGGGTTGTATCCATGGCTAACTATGGCTTATAAGAACTTTTTAAATTCAAATAACTTTCAACTCATTTCCAAATAAGTTATATATATTTGAAAAGAGGAAAATTAGCAAATTTTTTTCACAAAACAGGGTGTCCATTTAAAAAAACGAAGTTGATATATTTGTTAATTTTCCGACAACATTTGTTTTTCTATCTTAAAGAAAAACTTATGAAAAATCCCAACTTTCTATAAACTATTTTTTTCTATCTATAAAAAAAAAAGATTTTAAGGGGGGGCTTTTCGGGGAAAAACAAAATTCATACAAATTAAAAAATATTCATACAGGTAAAATTATTAAAAAGAGTGGTAAAAAATGTTTCTATTATTATCTCGTTGAAAAACTTATCAAAAATTAAAACAGGATTATTGGAATTTTAATTTTTTTATGTTTTAAATAATTAAGGATAATTAAGCTATTTTTTTATAAATAGGGCAAATGGTAAATTTAAATTTATTTTATCCTGTCTGGATCAAACTCCTAAATTTATTTGATTGTTAAAAAATACTTTCAGATAGATAATTTTTATATAACGTTTTTAAATCTAAATGGTTTATTTTTTGATCTTATTTTTACAGTAGAATTATAAATGAACGTTAGACAACTGTTTATTATGCCTCAAATCCCTACAAAAATATTTTACTTGAATTTGTAAGACAGTTCTAATTAATTATTAGGCATAAATTATAAACCGACAGATTTTTTGGGTGTTTTTATTTACAATTTAAAATGTTTTTTACTATAATTATTGTGCGTACATAAAAAAATTAGCCATGTAACAAAATTACAAGTAACCCTGTAAACAAAAATTGGAATATGTGTAATTTTTAATTTTATGGTAATTAGTTATAGTGATAAGAAATAGTAGATATCCAGTATTTATAATTCTATTTAAAAAATATTTTGCAAAGGTAATTGTTTTTAGTTCAGAACAAGTTATTTAATTTCAAGCGTTATTATGGATTATCTTGCCCGTTTTTTAGATTTCTTTTGGACCTGTCAAATTGTATTTGTCAGCTTAGTGACTTTGAAAGAAGGCGAATTTTGGGGCTTCCGAGCGGCCGGTGTGCCAACTAGAAAAGTGGACAAAAAATAAACGATTTTTTGTACCATTTTAAGATGGTATTAAATGGATCATTCCGGGACATAAGAGCTGAAGCAGCCAACGTCATTAGGCAACAACAAAGCAACAAGATTGCTGACTAACGGCCGAGTGCGATCGCGTTGTTAAAGTTAGCAATGGACTTGACAATGTGTTAAAGTTAACAAAAAGGTAAAAATGAGAACTCTTGGCAACAGGGCATAACTTAAATGTTAACTATTAGTCAAAAAATAATTATTTAGGTCGCGATTTTACGTTAAAAATCAAAATTAATTATTTCAGTTTCTGCTTAAAAGACTAAAAGTATGTTAATTATTAAAAATTAAAATCTTACCTGTCGAGTTGTGGGTGACTGCACTCGTACAAGTCACGTAGGCTTTCGTGACTCTGACGCATGAGGCTCCCTAATGTCTCTAAAGTACCCTCACCACCCGAAAAGTTTTTACAAGCATCATGAAATTTTTCCACTCGTTTTGCCTCTGAAAAATAATTAGGATATTTTAGTTTTTGGGATGTAAACTACCGGCAATTGTGCCAGAGCCTAGTATTTATGTTGTTTTGGATTTCTTATGGGTACACTATTGCCGCCAGGTGTGAATTTACGCTAGTGATGAGCAAAGCAAGACCAAGACCAAGACCGGGCTTGTCTTCCACCCGGAACCTTGGTCTGGTCTTGGTCTTGCACCACCCGGTCTTGTCTTGGTCTTGCTTTGCAAGAGTCTTGCTGGTTTGTTTTTTTTGGTATAATAATTTAAACTAAGCAATCTTAAATAAAATATATATTTTTTTAATACTTACAAATAAATAAAGATGGAGACTATATTTTTTTCTTTAAAATTTTAAAATATACCAATTTTAACCTTACATGTACATTTAAATTATTTGATTAAAAAGGATATTTTAAATGTAGGGGTTTATTTTTTCATAGCGCTTCATTTTAGTGATAGGAAATATTTAAATTTTCTTTAAAGAAGCATATAAAATTACAATACTGAGTACTCTGAGGGCAGAAAAAAACTTTTAATTTCAACCAGATGTGAAATTTCCATGAAAATGATTCTGATATGTAAACATTGGTTTCTAATTAAAAAAAAAGGTATTTAGAAAGCTTTTCAGTTCAAATAAACTTTCTATGTTCAAATTAGTCAATTTGCCTACAAAGTTTGTACAAATACTTTATAAACATTCTGCATATACAAGGTGGCTCGATAGTGCGACAAAGATCGATATATCCGAAACCGTTCATAATGGTAAAAAAATTATTTTCTATTTCAGAATTTTCCAAAAAATCCACTACCACTCAAGAAAACTTCCTTATTTTTAGCTTTTAACCTAAAATAGAAAAATTATAGCAAAAAATTCATTTAAAAAAATCGCTTCCCTGTATATTATGCTAGAAATTCTTGAACTGTCATATAGGTACAATGTCGACGTAGATGGTTTTTTATATATCATTTTCGGTTTTGACAAAAATGACGTCATCATTATACTTTTGGCATTGTTTTGACTTTTCCGTCTAAACCGGAAGTGAAATTTAAAATCCATTTATATAAAAAGTATTCCTATATAAAATAACAAATATATTTTTTATTAAACCATCACTTTTACATTTATATCTTAGTTTAAAGAAGCAATCTAATGATGCCACTTCTTACAGTGTGGCACAAAAATAATGTTTTCCTGGATTTTGGAAATTTTTGATCCAGTAAGTGGCATCACTAGATACCTAATTAAAAAAAAACATTAGGAATAGGTAAGTAATTTTCAGCTTCTATAATTTTGTACTCTTAGTTTTTCTCTGTCGTAAACGGTTTTGGAGATATCGAGCTTTGTCGGACCATTGAGTCACAATCTTATTATTTTTGAAACATGTTACTGAATCTACTGGTTATCGTTTTTAGATAATATTATTAAAAAACGAAGTGATCGATTTAATTATTATTTTATTTAAAAAACCTGTTACTCATAAAATAATCGCCTTTTTAGGCAGTTCTCGACACATTTTTTGTCATGTCTGTATGAAATATCTCTGTATATTGAATATAAAAATTGAATATTATAATTTAAAAAAAGTGACAAAAGTGCAAGAGTCTTGCAGGCCTTCGGTCTTGGTCTTGCGTCTTGGTCTTGCATACCCCAGTCTTGGTCTTGGTCTTGCAAGCGAGAAGGCGGTCTTGGTCATGGTCTCGGTCTTGGTCTTGCTGCAAGACCAAGACCAAGACCGCAAGACCAAGACCGGTCTCGCTCATCACTAATTTGCGCAGACGCTGAGTAGGCTGAAGCCTAGGGCGGCAAATATTATGGGCGGCAAATTTACGAATAATTTCTAAAAAATGTAAACGTAAATTTTAATAATATAATTAATAATTTGGCAGAAAAAAAGGTTCGAAGAAAAATGTTAGTATAGGGTTGTGCCTATAATTAAATAATGCATAGTTCAAAAAACGACTTATTTGTTTTAACATTTTAATTTATATTGTGTTTTTATATTATAAAATTTGTTTGTTTTAAAGTATTGTTATTTAATTTTCTGTATGCTTTACTTTTGTTAAATTTGTTTATTAAATTTTTATAAGAATAATAAGTGAAGTTTACACTATTTTAATGCTAAATTTTAAAATATTGACATAGTGGGGCGGCGAAAATATATTAGCCTATGGGCGGCAAAAAGTTAAATCCGGCCCTGCTTGCCGCCTATTTGTCCGAACAAGCGTGCGAGGGAGAAGAAATAATAGATGAGCAATTCCATTACATTTCGACGAATTTTTCGGGAGGGGTCAATCAATTTTGCTTAAACTTGGGACTTTTAAAGTACAGGGTGTCCCAAACTGGACGCGTTCTTATGGGAACAACCCTTATTTGAAGGGATAGAAAAAAATTGACCAAGGTGTCCGGAGCTCAAATTTAATGAGAAAACTACTGGCGCTAACAAAACTTTGCTATCTCTTATCGTTTGGCCACTAGAGGGCGTTTCTCGAATTTCGTCGATTTTTTAAATGCCCCATAACTTTCTTATTAATAAAGATAATTAATTTTGATAAAAACTTTCTTAGGGCCCTTTTTTTCGTAGAATTCATTGCGATAAGCAGATTTTTTACAGGGCGTTTAGATTTTCGTGCACCACCCCAAAATCAATTTTTTTATATAGACCACCCTATATATTATAAGATTTTTGAAAAGCTGGTAAAATTTCCTAAATTTTGATGTATCACTTGTTACATTTATCTTAAAAACCATTAGCAGTATTACGATTTAAAAATTAAAATAATGTGCCTACAGAAATCAACATTGCCATGACTAATAAAATGACATAGGATGCTAACATGTTATGATTAAAGCCACATATTTAAAGTTTTATGATAAGATTACTCATAGTTAATATATTAAATTAATATTTATCTAAAACACAAACGACAACAACAACCAACCAACAATATTAACAAAAAAACATACCTAATCCTTATATAAAATTTTATGGAATTTAATTAACGATAATAAATAAACAAAAATAAAATAAAATTATGTTAACAAATTGTCTCCCATTTTGTTGTACGCAAATTCTACATCTTTTTTTAACAGCATTAACTGCATTAATAAGTTCTATATTTTGAACTCGGTTAAACGCACCTCGCAACGCCCTTTCTAATTCTTCCCGGCTATTAAAATTATTGTTTTTATAAGTAAGGTCTCTAATTCTACCCCAAAGAAAAAAATCTAAGGGAGTCAGGTCCGATGACCTGGCAGGCCATTGTATGGGTCCTTGATTTCCATTCCAATTTTCACCAAACTGAACATTAAGGTAATCGTTTATAGTCCTTGCACAATGCGCAGGGGCACCATCATGCTGGAAGAAGACTCTGGGTATCAGATTTATGGGAATATCTTCCAAGAATGGTTCAACCTGGACCCTTAAAATATCCAAATATTGTCTAGAATTCAGCGGTTCATCATAAATGTAGGGTCCAATGAATTGTCATCTAAAAATCCCACCCACACATTGAAGCTAAATCTTCCTTGTTGTCTGTTTTGGACAGTCGCATGGGGATTTTCTTGGGACCAAGTGTAATCATTAAACCGATTAAATATTCCCGCACTACTAATCGAAGCCTCGTCAGACCAAATACAATTTAAAGCAAAATTTGGTTTATTTTGTATTTTATTTAAAAACCACTCACAAAAACGAGTTCTTCGATCAAAATCCTCAGGGAGAAGATGATGGTTTTTGCGGGTTCGATAAGGCTTAAATTTGTTTTTTTTTCAAAATCCTGTGGTTTTTGCTTCTGGATATGCCAGTCTCTGCTTCAAGTTTTCTTGTGGAAGTTGTACCATTATTTTCATATAAAGTGCCCAATACGGTTAGAGTTTTTACTTCATTTTCGTTTTGAATTTCTTGATTTTGAGAATAATTTGCTCTGGGTTTGTTAAAAGAGCCAACATTTTGAAGATTATGGGCAAGTCTAGCAAATACATCCCTGGATGGTTGCTGCCGTTCGGGATATCTTTGAAAATACAAGTTTCTTGCCGCCTGAGCATTTTTGTTGCTCTCTATGTAACATTCAAGCATGTTGAACTTTACAAAATTTTCATACATTTTTTAACACTTTTCAAAAACCTGTCTTAAAAACTTATTTAAATTACTTTTTTTTCTACTAAAAATACCAAAATATTTAACAATATCAAGTAGAGATCGAACGCTGTTAGAATGACACCGATACGTCACGGTCTCATATGGCAAACCCGTATAAAACCGTGCCTTATCGGTGTCATTCTAATAGCGTTCGATCTCTACCACTGTCAATTCTCAACTATTCAGAAGCTGTTAAAATATTAAAACAAAAAAATCATATGTACGGCCTACTGCTTTTTTACGTAGCAACTTTAAATATGTGGCTTTAATCATAACATGTTAGCATCCTATGTCATTTTATTAGTCATGGCCATGTTGATTTCTGTAGGCACATTATTTTAATTTTTAAATCGTAATACTGCTAATGGTTTTTAAGATAAACATAACAAGTGATACATCAAAATTTAGGAAATTTTACCAGCTTTTTAAAAATCTTATAATATATAGGATGGTCCATATAAAAAAAATGATTTTGGGGTGGTGCACGAAAATCTAAACGCCCTGTAAAAAATCTGCCTATCGCAATGAATTCTACGAAAAAAAGTGCCTTAAGAAAGTTTTATCAAAATTAATTATCTTTATTAATAAGAAAGTTATGGGGCATTTAAAAAATCGACGAAATTCGAGAAACGCCCTCTAGTGGCCAAACGATAAGAGATAGCAAAGTTGTGTTAGCGCCAGTAGTTTTCTCATTAAATTTGAGCTCCGGACACCTTGGTCAATTTTTTTCTATCCCTTCAAATAAGGGTTGTTCCCATAAGAACGCGTCCAGTTTGGGACACCCTGTACATTATATAAGATTCTTAAAAACCAAATTTTAGTCCTCTATGTGCCAAAGGTCACAACGAATGACTATTTAAAGGCCAAAAATTCACTTTTTTCAGCCTATTTTCAAAAATTTGATTCTTAAAACCTTTAAGCGGGATTTAAATTATTTATACTAGGTTTTATTTACCACACCCTCTAGTATGGATAAAAAAAAATTTTGGTCCCCTAAACCATCTAACTTTTATTTAGAACGTAGTTAAAAAAAAATAAAAAAAATTAATAAAAAGATCATTTTTAAATGGCTGCCAAAAATTCAATTTTAAACCACTATAGCTCATTTTTGCCGTTGATGCATGCTTTTTAAGCAAGTAATGCAAAAAAAATATTTGCCTGGAATGATCGGTAATACTGGTTTCGAGTTTTAAAAAAATTGAAACTTTGATCCCAGTAAGTTTTATCAACTTAAATCTTAAAAAAAAGGATGGCGAGTTTCTTTATCTCAAAAGCCCTTAAAAATTTTTTGGCCCGAACTTTTTCATAACAGTTGAAAAATACAACTTTTTTACCTGTTTGATCGGAACAAAATTGGCCTTTAGAAAAAAAAAGATAACATATTTTTTATAGATAATTTTATGATCTACAATTCTTGCCAAAGCTATTTTTTGGATAAAACTTACCATTTTTCTGAAAAACGTGAAAACCCCGATTTGTGACATTTGACCTTCAATAATATCTTTTCCAAGTACAGGATCGATGGGGACTTTTTAGATTGCACATATAATGGTGTTCCGAACAGGTTTTTGCGTTTTTCGGCAAAATGGTAAGTTTTATCAAAAAAATAGCTGTTACAAAAATTGTAGATCATAAGATTATCTTTAAAAAAATATGTTTATACTTTTTTTCCTAAGAGCCGCCATTTCTAAGATATAACGGATCAAACAGGTAAAAAAAGTGGTATTTTTCAACTGTTATAGACAAGTGTAGAAGTTCGTGCCAAGAAAATTCTTTTAAGGGTTTGTTCTAGATATAGAACACTACGGCCGAGTGATGATCGCGTTGTTAAATTTAGCAATGGACTTAGCAATTGTTAAAAGTTAACAACGGTTTAGAAAGTTTAAAAAACGTCATTGTCGGTTATTCAATGATTTTATAGGCAACCTGTCAAAATCTGACATTTTGTTAAACATTCTAAACTTGTTAACTTTAACTTGCTAAGTTCATTTAAATTTAACCGCGGTTATCACTGGCCAAGGCCCAAATTTTGTGGATTTGGAGTTGATAAACATCAACGGAAAAAATCATCTATAGCGAAAGTGATTCGGTTAACAATAATTTTTGGGGCCATTTAAAATTCATTTTACTAATTTTAAATTTTTTAAACATGTTCTAAATAAAAGTTAAATATTTTGATGAAACAAAAAATTTCTTTATACATACTAGAGGATGTAATAAATAAAACTTACTATAAATAATTCAATTCCGGCCTAAAGTTTGAAAATAGGCTGAAAATAGTGGATTCTAGGCCTTTAAATAGTCATTCCTCGAGACTTATGGCACTTAGGGAACTTAAATTTGGTTTTTGGTAATCTACTTTAAGATTCCCGAGTTTAAGCAAATCGATTGACCCCTCTCGAAGAATTCATCGAAATGTAATGGAATTGCTCACGTGTATAACCTTTTCCTCTCGCTCCAACGTTCTGATTGGCCAGCCTCACCTTTTAAAATCCACACAACAATAATCAAAGTTTAAATTAACTTAAGCTTATTGTTTCATTTAATTAGGTTAATAAACTTTTATGAACTTTCTTTTCTTTGCCGCAACCCTAATAACCTGATTTATTTCATTTTAAAATATTTCAGGGAGAAATATAAGATAAAGATAAATTTCTGGAAAGCAAAGGTATTTTCAATAAGACGAAAGCAATGTGGAACATTCATTAAAAAATTCCTATGAATTTAACCCTAGTTGATGCAAAACAAAGTACAATGTCACGTTTGTTTTTCTAATTAATCTAATAAATTGAAATGCCTAAATAATAACGAAATGGTAATAATTTTCCAGAATAAAACATCAATGAAGATTTTTCAAAAGCTAATTTTGTTAGAACCAGTGAGGGACAAGTTTTATTTCAAATTTTTAAATATTATTTGTAATTTTTAATTATCAAAAGTAATCCAAAAAATATTTTATCCCAAAACAAAAAATAAAGTTACTTTTTTATTCTTTGATTGGTAATTTGCTACCTCTTAGATTTGTTTGAACTTTGATCGGTGTTTTGTGGGTTTAGGAAGATATTTTATATAAATATTATATTTTTACTAAAAATAAACTAAAATAAAAAAATCTCGGCCGCTTAAAGTACTGAGATCTAAAATCGGACATCAGTCCTGTTAACAATTTTATTCTAAATAAGTTCCACACTCAGTACGCCCTTCTCTAGAATACATAACTAAGTAGCTACCCATTAGTGTTTTTATTTTATTTTAATTTATTAACAAAAGTCTCTGCTTGTTTGTCCTTTTTCAATCTCTACAACAAATATAATTTTGTTTGGTTTAAGGCCCCATGATTTTCTATGTGTGCGTCTGATTAACATAACAGTCATCTCCGCTCCCTCCCTCTCCCACAATCTTGATTGTTTCACCTCTTAGGTTAAGGGGTTCTAGGCCCTCTAGTTTTCTTCTTTTGGTGAAGGCGACTATGGATGATTTGGAAGGGCTTATATTTAGTCCCTCCTTTTTCGTCCATCTGGTAACAACGTTTAGGGCCTGTTGCATTTTATTCCTAATAGTGTTATAAAATTTTCCTTGGGTCATAATGACGAGATTGTCTGCGTATCCAAGTATTTGCTTTCCTTCCAATTGTAGGACATTTAGTAGGTCGTCCATGACAAGGTTCCATAGCAGTGGGGACAGGACTCCTCCTGCTGACATCCTTGTTCAACCCGAGCTACAAGAGTTTCTTTAAGAATTAAAGAATATACTGATCTGCTCTTAAGCAGGCAGCCTATTCACCTGCATCTTGTTGCGTCGAAACCTCTGCACCTCGACGAGCTTGAGATAGATGTAAGGAACGTGATGCTAAATGCTCCTTCTATATCATCCAGGTAGGTACACATTAGTACCTCCTTGTATTTAAAGCATATTCGGCCTTCTCTACAAGCTCATGTAATGCTGTTTCTGTAGACTTACCTGCTGTGTTTGTATGTATGTCCTTGTTTAGAGGTCTGTTCGTAAGTGGGTTCTGCTTGATGTGCCTATCCAGCAACTTCTCTAGGGTCTTTAGCACGAACGACATCAGACTTATTGGTCTCAAAGATTTTGCCCCATCCTGTCCGGTTTTCCCAGGTTTTATGGATGAATGCTATTCTGATTAGTTTCCAGGTTGTTGCTATATTGCCCAGAGCTTGGCTGCCTCTTAAAAGTAGACACAGTCTATGTAGTAGCACCTTTGGTCCTTTCTGGAGCATTGCTGGATAAATGCCATCCGTTCCTGGCGATTTATATGTGTTTATCGCCAATTTAATTTTGTCTACGTTTATCACTGAATGTGCTACCTGCCAGTCCTCCCTGGAGCATATCCTGAATTTCTCAGGTCTGAACTTTTGCACTCTTGCAGTGACATGTTGGTTATTTTGCATCCCGAAAAGTGTACCCGAAGTAGTTCCCTCATGGTCTCATCTGCCTTCTTGTGTGATCCCCTCTGTGTTTCTTTAATGTAAATATTTGTGATTAAGGTTCTTTCGAAAAAATCTTATGGAGTCTGGCTGCCTCATAAGTTCCTTTGATTTCCTAACTGCTTTCTCCATTAATCGCTCTTAGCTTTCCTCAATGTTTTGCTGTATTCGGTAAGGGCCTTCTTGTATGATTCCCTATCCGATGTTGCCCCATTGTATTCTCTTCTTGCCCTCTTTTTTAGTTTGGTAAGCTCCCCGTTTTACCAGGGCACATTTCTCGAGTACTCTCTTATCACCAGCGTACGTATTTGATCCGCCATTATTTGTAGGTCGTGTGTGTTATTTATTTTTCGCTTTGTCCCTCTCAAGGTAGATTCCAGGTCTGCCTTAAAGGCTTTCCAGTCCGTTTTTTGAGGGTTGCGATATGTTCCTTCTATAGGTTTATGTCCCCCTATTGTAAAGTTTATGTGTCTATGATCTGAGCCTAACACGGAAACGATCTATTGAATCACAGGGAAGACGATGGTCTTGCAAATTGATTTATTTTGTAGTCAGGATTCTTTCGTAAAAATTCGCAAGTATTTTTCGGACACCCTGCCTAATTAGCAAAAAACTGCATTATTTTAAAATATTTAGTTTAAAACTGCATACAAAAACACTTGTGTATTAAATTATGTAAATTATATTTACAAAATAGGTTCAACTTGGCGTGACAAGACATCTTGATCTCTGATATCACCTCAATGTGGGTAGCTGTCCTCAAGTAACATCGTACGTGTTTATAAAGCATATGCAATTGTCTTTTTGGGTCGCGTCAATTCAGAAAATCTCGGTCTTGAGTAACGCAATAAAGAATTTAGGTCCGCTTTAAAAGAAATGTAAGTTGATGATGTTATCTGGAAGAAGAAATGCCAATGATACAAATAAACAAATAAAATAGGATAAAAATAAAAATAACGTTGTTAGATGTGCTTACATAAGCTAAAAAAAAGGTGGTTAAGTTTTAAAGTTTTTTTTTAAATAGCCAAAAAACAAATCTGTGAAATTTCGTTTTTTATACTAAGTGACATAGAAAATGCATTGATGTCTTCTTGGTGTATTGTATCCCAGACCATCTGAATTAGGTTTCGTAGAGCCTCCAATGTTTGTGGAATATGCGGTGAATTTTGCAACCTTCTTTTCATCATATCCCATACATGTTCGATAGGGAAAGATCTGGAGATCGAGGAGGCCACTAAAGGAGATTTACACCGGATGCTTCCAAAAAGTCTAAACTAACACGTGAGACATGAGGTCGTGCGTTGTCCTGCTGAAAAAGTGGATTTTGCAATGTTTTCAAAAAGAGTAGCAGATGTAGTTGTAAAACTTTGTGGATATAGAGCTGGGCAGTTATGCTACCTCGAATGAACACTAATCGTGACCTGCAGCCGCAAGCAATGGCACCCCATAACATAACACCCACAGTGGGATGAATATGCCGTTCGATGGAAAATTGGACGTTTCGTCTTTTACCACGTCTTCTAAGTGCTAGTTGTCCCAAATAACGATTCTGTCGCTGGACAATTGTTCTCCAGGTAAAATAAAAATGTTTAAATATTTTTTGTTTTAATAAATTTAACACGTGAATTATTCTGGCTAAAATGACTTGAACTTCTATTAAGAATTTTTTAGAGCCTTATAAAACCATTTATCAAAACTTATACCTGTTACTTTTGTACGCCAAGGATGATAAAGTGTATAACTTTAAAGTAACATTTCAGTTTTGTTTCGTAATTTAAGTTTTTCGTTGAATTTGCGGTATATTTTATTGTAACGATATTTAAGGAAATAAATGTCTTCTGGGTAAAACATAAACTTTTAAATAAAAAAAAATATATATAAGGTATTAAAATAATTAAGTTAGTAATACAAAAAAGGCAATTATTGTAAAATAATAGCTATAGAAAAAATATTACCTCAGCGGAATGAACAAATGAAAATCTAGATTTCGGGTTTCTAATCGTACGTATATTAGAAGTCTGAAAATTGGAATTTTATTGCCTAAAATACTTTAAAATTGACATTTTTATAACCTGGAATTTATTTCAATAACGTTTTTGTTTTTGTGTGTGACTTCAAAGCCGTAGCCAGGAATAATTTTTGGAGGGGGTTAGCATTTTGTGTCAGGGGTATCGATTCTGCAAAATCGGGTGATCTTTTGGGGGTACTACATAGAGGGCCCAACGAAAAGATCGCACCCCTATTTGTGACTCTTCTGGTATATTTTGGTGAAAATGCTCGAACACGTCAATTTTGATTTCGGGGGGAACGTCTATTTTTTACCACACTTAAGATTTTTTAAAAAAAACCCCTTTTTTTTAAGTTTTTAGATTCTTTATGACGTTTTTAGTAATTTTGTTAATAAAGTTTATATCAAAAACATTTAGCATCAGCTGCCATCGTAAGTCAGGGGAAATTTTTTGTCTTTGATTTTAACTTGTTAACTTACCTAGTTGTGATAAATATTGAACAATGATTTATTGAGTTTTAAAGGGGGAAAAAATTTAAAAACTGTATTAAAAATGGGAGCATTACAAGACACTACCCGATTGTTTAATGCGTTTCCAGACAAAAATATTATTGATAAGTATGTGGCTAATTAATAAGAAAATTTGAAGAAATTGATCTGTGTCTAATATTCGCCGTACTGCCATTAAAAAAATTGACCTTTTAAAAAATGAAGTCGCAGAAATCCAGTGTTGGAACACGTAGCATTTGACAATACCCAAAGCCCCGTGGAGTGGTTACTTCTTCAGAATTTACACGCTTAACAGTACAGAGATTTTTGAAAGACAACAATTTCACCCGTACAAGATAAAATTTGCCCATGAGCTTAATGAAGACGATTTTGATGGAATGTTGGAGTTTTGCGAATTAATGTCCCACTTTTAATCAACAATGCAAATCTGTTATTTAATATTTTTTTAGAATGAGGTAACTTCTATTTACACGGTGCTGTAAATAGACATAATTGTCGATATTGGAGTGACTTGAATCCATATTTGTTTCGAGAGGTACACCCGCAAATCCTGAAAAAAATAAATGTGTGGGCCGGCATTTTGTAAATTATATTGTAGGAGCTATTCCTAGAAACTTGACGGGAAGACGTACTTGCACATGTTAGAAAATAAATAGAGCCACAAATTACCGAAATATTAAAAAATGGCGTTAATTATAATGAAAATGTTATCAATTTCCAACAAGATGGTGCACCACTGCACTAGTGGCTTCAGTAGACATTTTTTTGACACCCATTTGTCCAATCAGGATCGGCAGACGAGGTCCCATTGAGTGGATGCCAAAATCTCGGGACTTAAGTCCTTTAGATTACTTTCTTGAGGTATTTGAAAAAGTTTTTAGTACGTTTTTATTCAAGATTTTGGGAGCGGATTACGGCTGAACGTAGACAAATAACTTCAAACATGCTTGAAAAGTGAAAATAGATTGGTTTTAAAATCCTTATTATTCATGGACGTAAATGGACACCACTTAAAAAGCACTTATTGCCACATTGACCTAATTCTTTATAGAAAATTAATGTTTACTTTACCTTTAATTTGCGCATGACTGTAGGTTGCTTTTTTTTAATACTCGGAGAGTTGTTTTTAAATTTAAAGTAAGGTCTTGTTACTATGGGAACTTTTTGGTTATTATTTTTAGGATATATTTCCTTACTATCACTATTTCTAGAATTTTATTATAAACTCAAATAGCTTCACAACAATTAAAGATAAGTATAAACTTTATAAACAAAAGTTACTAAAAACTTTACGAAGAATCTAAAAATTATAAAAAATATAGGGGTTTCCATTTAAAAATCTAATGTATAAGGCATTTTTTTACCACTCTCGACCCTTACGCTGCAACCTACGATACCTCGGGAAATAAATCTGAACATCGCTGCCCGCGCGTTTTTTACTGAATGGGTACAGACACTTAGAATTAAATCGGTAAGATAGTTTACCAACGTTTTGTTTTCCCCCTCAAGACCTAGCATTACCAAAATTATTTACTACAGTAGTAGTTCTTTGTATTTTTATTTTTATTTTTTTTGGGAAATTTCGGGGGAGGGTTCTGACCCTGACCCCCCCCACTGGCTACGGCCTTGTGTGACTTTATGTGCAATATCAGTAGCATTCGTTGGTTTGACTGCCCTTAAGTTGTGCCTTGCATCGATTTAAAATTAATATTCGAAAAATTCGTAATTTCTGGGCACTTCGAGCCGGACATCCAGATTTTTTACCGACGAAGCCCTGGAAAGCTCTGTCTGAGCAAAAAATAAAAATATATTAAAAACAATTTTTTCTGAAAGATTTTTTGCAACTTTCTAACTTTATTAAAGTCCAATTCATAATTGTAATGGTCAATTTTAGCGTTTTTTCCGTTTTTGCAGGGTTTAGGCTTTATAGAAAAACATTTTGTTTGTTTTTTGGCTTTTTACAAAAGTATCGCAATTAAATTCCAATTAAAATTTTTGCTCTAAAAAATATTTTTTAAGAGTTTTTTTTATATAGAATACAGCAAAAAGCTAAGTTTTGTAAATATTTTGTTATTTTTTTTACGTTCTATGCATCACACACATAACAATAAATGGTACTGGTGGTTTGCTGGTAGATTTTGGGTACCAATAAAGCTTCTATATTGCCCTGCAAACTGAGCTAACACCAAAAGTCGAACAAGGCGAAAAAAATGTATTTTTTGCGTTTTTTATGTACTTTAGAAATATTTGGTAATGTATTTTGTATAAAAACCGATGAATCTCGCTCAAGACGTTCGATAAACTGTTAACAGTGTAGCAAAAATAAGAAAAAATGCAAATAGAATTGATTTATTAAACATGTTATTTGCTATTTTCAACGTTTCTTTTAATTATGGTACTCAATATCAATATTTTAACTGATTTAAAAATATACATTTAAATACCGCGGATGAAAAATTAATTATAAACAGTCTAAGAACCCTCATAACTTTCCTCTGTTTGTTATTATGGAAACATAGCGTCGAGATATATTGTAAACATTTTAAAAATATTTTCTTATTTTTGACGCATTTATATTTTATTTTATGTGTATCTACTTGAATAACACAAAGGAACTTGTGTATATGTGAATAATTTTAAAGCTCATCATAACAAAGTTGCGCTTTTTGTGTTTAATTTTATGGTGCTTGAATATGTTATTCAACAAGCTTAGTTAAGAATTTGTGTTGTTTTAATATAAATTCCCAAATTTGGGGGAAAGGGAAACTTGAAACCACGATAGATAGAAAATCGGTTAAATGGGGAAAGTTTTGAAATTATTTAGTAAGCTAACCCGTTTAATACATGGTTTTATCTATTCAGGTTTTTGAGAAATTTTAAAAAATCTGAAACATGAGAAAATCGGCCATATTTTTTTATAAGTGAAAATTTTTCAAATCTGTAAAAAATTCTTTAAAGCAACTTTTTTTGTAGAATATCACCGAGTAGTCAATTTTATTTTCTATGTTTCGGGTTTTTCGAATCATCATCAACTTTATTTTTTCATATGGACGCCATATTGATTTTTGCAGCCAAATAGTGCTTTTTATTCTGATTTCAACAAGGTATAACATGTTATAATTTAAGAGTTTATAACCCATTTATTTCAATAAACAATATTTTCTTAGTTGGCCTTGATTCCTAACGTCA